>WBMZ01002001.1:0-100641 GCA_013400975.1 Atrichornis clamosus | reverse complement strand
GTGTCCGAGGCGCGGGGCTCCCGCCCGGGCTGGGCCGGCCTGGAGCAGGGAGCGGGGCCTGCGAGATGGCCCCGGGCGGGGGAGCGGCGGAGATGCACCGCGGCGGGTGCGAGCCGGCCCCGGCTGGGAGCCCAGTGGCCGGGAGGCCGGGGGAGGCAGCGCGCTGCCCCTTCTCCCGGGGGCTCCTCCTCCTCGAGCCCTGTCCGGCCGGCCGATCCCGGCTCCGCTCTCCAGATATCCCGGTCCTTTCCCCGCTCCTCCCGCCCTGCGTCGCCGCCTCGCAGCGCTTTTGTGTCGTTTGTCCCTGCTGCCTTCCTCTCCCCGTCTCCTCTCCTCTCCTCTCCTCTCCTCTCCCTTGGGCTCGGCGAATCAGCTTTCCGCCAGTCTCTCCCCGAGGTCTCCTCTCAGCCTCCCCAGACCTTTCCCGATAAACCTGCTAACTCTTGACCAGCTGGAGACCCCTCCTCCCGCCCAGCCTTTGTCTGCGGTAGGGTGTTGTCTAAATTCGCAACCATGCCTATCCCAAGGGGAAGGCATCAGCTCTGCGGCTGTGTTTTCTGGATCCTGTTGTAGTATCAGAATCTTTTATGAACCAGGTGGTCAGCCAACAACGTGTATTTGCTCCAGAGAGGTGAGCTCTCTACAGAAGCACTGATGGGTGATCATGACTGAATGCTAGATTCTAGTTGCCTGCCATAAAAATTTTGGATTTTTTAAAATGAAATACGAAGAAATTTAAATTCAATTTACTGTACTAGAACTGTCACTTGCAGCTAAAACATTGTTGGTCTGCTGCCTAATCATAGACATTTACAAAGCATGCAAGCCAGAGATCCACTGAAACAGAGCAATACATGGAAATAGGTAAGGATTGGTTTCCCATTGTACTGGCTATGTGTGCATCAAGCATGCAGTGCTGACTGCTGTGTTTGAGATGAGTTTCAGAGGCTGTTATTAAGGTCTTAGATACATTTTGGTACAGATTTATGGGGTTGCTGTTTTCAAGGTGCTTTCCTGACTTGTAATTCTCACAGACCCCTGCTCCAACAGTAGTCTGCTATTATCCCACTTAATGGTGTTATCTGGATAATGACATTCTTTTATTTACACTCACACAAAGATCAGGGGATGTGATCGGAGGTGTAACCATGAATGCCATAGTCCTAAAAATAATCCCACTGATTTGGGGTTTCCATATTGTTCATAAGTAAGTAAAGACAATAACATCATTCAGGATATAGAGTGGTGGAGATGGGGCACCTAATGAGCACTTAAAAAATATCCTTCAGATTTACTTAGTGTCTGTATTAGCTGTCTGTATTGACAGGTTTCTGTAGACTGGAGATTTTAGTCCTTTGATACATCCCAGTGAGCTCTGGCTCCTGACAGAAGTGATCTCATGCAGAGTTACTCAGAATGTTACTTCTAGAGATAAGTTACAAGGCTAAGAATCTTGCTGAAACAACACAGAGCATAAGGTGGTAGTTTACGTTGCCACTTTTCTTTCCTCAGGTATGGGCTCCTGCACACAAAGCTGCTTTAGGCCTTCTTCCTTGTTTATTTTCAATAAAATATTTATTTACTTTCTGTGGGAGAGGTTTCAACAGCTGTGAAGTACAGCCAATAATCTGTAGTGGTGTACTTGTCAAGTTTAAAGCTATAGCTTTATTGGTCACAAACGTGCATTGGAACACACCACCTTCCTACACTTTTTTGTGGTTTGAGATTTCTGAAAAAACCCCAGATTTTGCCCTATCCTTTTGTTAAATGTTTCTGAGGATGGACTGGGTATTCGATTCCTTCACCTTCACTTGCCTGACAGTACTTGTCTTCCTTCTTGTGGCTCTTCATGTGGTTCTGTGCTACAGTGGAAGAATTCTAGGGTTTGGAAATCCTACAAATATAATCTTCCCTCTTAGAGCCTTTTCTTGTCAGGAGTCATTGTGTATTTTACACAGAAAAACTAACAGGACTGGTTTTTGGGGGGTTTTATAATTTCCTTTTTTTTCTTTTTTACATAACTTTTCTTCAGTGGTTTCTAGTGACTGGCTTTTAAAGGCATTGAACAGGCCTTATTTTGGCATTCCCCTACCCTTCAGAAATGTGTTGTCTAACATGTACCTTTTGTGTGTGCTTGTATTCATGGAGCTAATAATTCCAATGTGTTCCCAGCATATTCCTGCCTACATGAGTTAATATGCTTCTCATGTATGAAGAAGGACTTGAAAGTGTATGAACTGGAGGTGATATTAAATATGTCAAATGACACTATAGCCTTGGTGGTTTGATGTGAAAGGGCTGAGTTGTACTTACAACACTTACAGTAGGAACTATTGCTCTGTGTATGCTACATTTATGCCAAGCTGTCCATGCAGAGGAGCTGGGAAGAAAAGTTCTCTTAAAGCCTGAAGGGGTCTTTTCTGCAAAAAACATGTGTTCAAGTAATGGAGAGGAATGTGACACAAAGATGGAGGATTGTCAGAAATGGGAAAATCCAGTGAGAATGAGTGCAGACCTGTCGTAGGGTTGTATGGGTGTGGGATACTGAGGGGGAAAGAAACTATTGGGGAATCTGAGTTAGTTTATGGTGAGAAGACAACTGAACTAAAAAAAGGAGGAATTATGGAGAAAGGAAGATTTAGGAAACCGAGAGGTTGGATTAGGGATAGGCATTCATTTCCTTGAAGCTCTAAAGCCCAGGGACAAATTCCTTGTAAAGAGTGCAGGAACTGCATGTAGCAAGATGGTTCTTGTGCCAGAAATAAGTAGTGAGCAATGAGATGCTGCTCCCCATTTGCTAGTTGCCTTTCTTGTTCTCTGTGTACAGTTGCAGCTTTTTTTTTACATGCTTACTTGCTGTATTTTTTATTAAACAAGGTAGCAGTTTTTTAGTTTTAGGAAATATGAATTCTTTAAAGTGGATGGGAATGAAGAACAATCCATGTATGGTTTGTGGCTCATTCCCCATGGTTCTTTCCCTCCCCTCCCACAAAACTGCCACATAATTTGATTTGGAAGATATTTCTAATGGGGAACAAATAAGGGGACACAAATTTTGTGGCTTCTACAAGAGGTTACCATGCATGGCTGACCAAGCAGTTCCTCACCATACTTGAAGAGAGTGTGCTGTGTAGTTTGGTGTTACCATGTGATGTAATTCTCATTTACAGTAATTTTCACACCTGTCTTAATTGTTTTATTGTGATTTAATAAATTTAATTTGTTGTGATTTAATAAACTTTTGTAGATGGAGGATCTCATTTCAGTCTCATTTAATCAAGGGTGTCATTTGAAGGATCTCATTTCAGTCTCAGTCAAGAAGCACAGCTACCTTGACCCTAGTGTGTGCTCCCTGGTCACGGTGTTCATGTAATTATGAATACATTTTGCCTGCTCTGAGATTTTATCTTACTGTGCTTGATCTTTTGTAGACCTGGCAGTATCTGCTTGTGTGTTTCTTAGGAAGCTTCTAAGACAAAGAGAGAAGTTGTTACTGGGATATTTAAGTCTTAGAAGACTGGAAAGTGATTAATATTTGGCTGCTGGGTTGGAAATGAATACATGGTTATTTTGGAAGACTTTGGCTCTTTGCTACAAGGTAGCATTAGATAACATGTCAGCATCTGTTACCTTAACAATAGGAGTTCTTGGTCATGATATATTTTTGTACGTATTAGGGTTTTACAGTACTTTTTTTGCTTGGGAATGAGGTTCTCTTTTTCCAATTTCAGCAATTGTGTTACAATTTAATCTTAGTAGGTTACCAGCATTGTTACATTGCTTTGAATTACTATGAAGAGATTTATCTATTAGGAGTCCCTGCCGAGTGCCACTGTGTTATGGGAAGGAATACTAATAAACTGTTACTTCCACGAATAGCTATTAATCCTTTAATGTTTTCTCAAGACAAATCTATTATGGTTTGAAGCCTTTATTTTTCTAGATCTGACAAGCATGTCTTTTAGATCTGAGGCAGGGAAACGAAAGCCCTAATCCCCAGGTCTCAGTGATGCAATTCTAAAACACTAAAATTCTAAACAATACTGGGATTTGTGTGATATTTTTTCTTTGTTTCTGTTCACTCTCCCCCAGCAAAGGAAAAAAAAAAAGCCATGGAGAAGAACATTTTGTCTTTAAATAGATATTTATCAGGTAGTAAGGCTTTAAAACTATTTATCACCACTTCTGCAAATGCTCAAAGGCATTTTACATTCCATAGCTAGCAAATGCCACTACAGTTTGGTTTTCTGTCAGACTTGTAGGTTTAGACTTCCAAAGCACTGAGTATTACTGGTGAGTTGATTAGCATGGATTTTACATACTTAAAACCTCGCAGGATTATAATCTGTTTGGGATTTCTGTGTGTGTGTGTATATATATGTATATATGGATATTTATATATGAAAAATGTTTGGCTTCATATTCTGGAAAGATGAGAAGCTGTGCATAACATAGTTGTAAATATGGAGCAACACATTGTATTAACTTATGAAGAGAAAATGAAGGGTTTATTCTTTGTGCCAGCACACTGGAGGGAGGGGATGTGATGTGATGCTGTGTTCAGCACCTGAGTTCTGGACAGCAGCATTTGAAGGAGCAAGGAATTCTACATTCAAACTGTGGGGTAGAAAGCAAATTAGATGTGTTACTGTTCTTTGTGTGATGGCATACTCCAGTGCCATATTGCGATCCACTTGAGATTCTGGTATTTTATGTAATATTGTATAAACTATTAGTAGGCTTGCTTTATAACGATTAAAATAGTTTGCTCATGTGGCCAAAATAAAATCTTAAGCTTAGATAAGAATACTGGCCAAATGGGTATTATGTTCTGTAGAATGATTTTAAAAAATTATATTCTGAACAATGAAATAATTTTAGCACCCCAAACTTGGAAATGAGTTTTGAGTGACTTAATGTCAAGAAGCTGGCATAGATGAAAAGAAACTGTTTGTCTCTGTATTTTTCTGTGGGTGCATATAGCAGTTTGCAATGTACTAGTATAGTTTGTAGAATAGAGAACTACAAGAATATTAGTGCCAAGCTACATCATTAAAGAGGATGTTACAGCATTTTATAAAAACATTTTGTCCGTGTACTTTGTAACCCATGCCTTGAATCCACCGTGAAGACAAAAATTCACTGGAGCAGGTTGAAATGTAGTTGTTGAAACATGAAGCTAAAATTTTGTGTTCTTGTTTCAGCAGTGGGATTTGTGTGTGTCTGGTTTTTTGGGTTTTTTCCTCTTCTGAGCTAAATGAAAATAATGACCATAATTTTTTTTGTCCTTTTCTTTCTAGGGGTTGATACAAAATTGAAATTCACTCTTGAACCATCTTTAGGTCAAAATGGTTTTCAGCAGGTAATTCGATTCATTTTTCTCTTGAGTTTGTGAAGACTGAATTCTCTGCAGTCAAGGTGCTTGTCCTAGTTCAAAAGTGCATCTGTAATAATGCCAGCATATTATTTGCAATTGCATCAAGAACTGTTTCATTCGTATTTGAAAAATGGAATAGGCTTTCATTGTTTACTCAGATATTTCCTAAATCTTTGTGTCCTAGAATAACTGTACTTTTGTCACATCATTAAGTAATTAATCTATACCTTCCCTGTGAGTGGATTAAGCAGTTAAACTCTGAAATGTGTGCAGTAAAATTAAATGAATGTGCATGTCTGCAAGGTAGTAAATGTTGGTATACTGTAGCATTAAACTAATGATGAATATTTTACATTTTTGGATATTTTTGCTTTTAGTGGCATGATGCACTCAAAGCAGTGGCCAGACTGCCGACAGGCATCCCAAAGGAATGGCGTAGAAAGGTATGTAGACTTGTATGCCTGGTGGGCCATCTTGCCTGTAGGTTTCTCAGGAGAAGTGAATTACACCAGTATTATCTGTTGATGGTTTTTTAAACAAATATTTGAACCTTTTAAGTTGTACTGGGGATTTTTCCTAGTTTAAATTCTTCAGTGACAATCTCACAGGGCAGCTGGAAAGACTGAGGAGACAGGTAAAGATGGTGTTTTCAATAGTTTAGTTCTTTCTGCTTGAGGTTTAGGTAACTTATTCTGGTGCAGATGTAATTGCTTCATTCTGTCATTCTCAAGGGTTTACATTGGTGAAGCTGCCCCCATAGCTGAAGATAACTGAAAGGAGAACAAATTTGCAGTGTAGGCTGTCACACTTACAAAGGTGAAGTTGATAGATGCTTAGTGCTGACAAGAATGCTCATAGAAACATTTGATGGGGAAAAGGCAGATTGCTGAAATTAGGGAAGTTCAGAGTCAGGAATTGATGTAGAATGGCAGAGTGCACCATTAACAGGAAATTGAACTGAGTTGTAGGAAAGGGTCCGTTGGGATTTTGCTAGACTGACTTTATTGCATTCTTCAACGTTTGGAGGTCCCTAGCATGAAAAAAGGCATGTCTGTTAATTTTTTCTTTAAAAAGTTGAATTGACTCAGTTGAGTCGCCTAATCTTAACTTTAAAAACATAGTTTTAATAAAAATCTTCAGAAGTGTATAGTTCCACATATTTTGAAGCATCAGCTTAATTTCATTTTCCTGTTTTTGCTATCTTTTGAAACTGAACTGTACCTCTTTACAAATCAGTGTAGAAGGAACAGGAGATTTAATGGCGCTGTTTTCCTCACACCACAATGAGTTTATTTTTAATCTACAATTCAGTGAATCATTATACCCATCTAACAGCCTTTTTTCTTTCCTGAAATATTATTTTCCTCTCACTCCAGAAAGTGTCTCAGACATTTTCCTGTGGTATGTGAGTGACAGAGGTCACAGAATCACAGAAGGGCTGAGTTTGGAAAAGACCTCTGGAAGTCATCTGGTCCAACCTCTTTGCCCAAGCGGGGCCACCCACAGCTGGTTGCCAAGGACTGTGTCCAGGTGACTTCTGAATATCTCCAAGGAAGGAGATTCCACCGCCTCTCTGTGAAATCTGTGTCAGTGCTCAGTCACCCTTACAGTGTAAAAGCACTTCTTGAAGTTTGAGGAACCTCGTCTGTTTCAGTTTGTGCCCATTCTCTCCAGTCCTGTCACTGGGCACCCTTGAGAATAGCCTCACTTCATCCTCCTTGCACCCTCCTTTCAGGTGTTTACACACACTGGTAAGATTCCCCCTGAGCTGCCTTTTCTCCAGTCTGAACGGTCCCAGCTCTGTCAGCCTTTCTGCATAGGAGAGAAGCTTTGCAACTGGGTGGTCCCCAGCATATTCTGGTGTTTGGGATTGTTTCTGCCTGGGTGCAGGATTTTGTTCTTCTTGTTGAACTTCATGAGGTTCCTGTCAGACCATTTTTCCATCCTGTCAAGGTGTCCTTGGGCTTATCAGCCACTCCTCCCAGTTCTGTGTAATTAGCAGACTTGCTGAGGGTATGCTCTGTCACATCATCCAACTCAGGTCTCTGTCTTTTGTTCTCACTCTGCCCATCTCTATGTGTTTGCTCACATGTGACCACATGATACTAACCAAAGAAGTAGCTCTAAGAAAAAAGATATTGTCTTTTCACTGCCATTCTCTGTTTTCACAATGGTTTTAAGATAGATACCAAAATAAAGGAAGTATCTTGTGTTTGGCAGCATGCTGATTGCCTCCTTTGCTGTCAAAAGGAGCAGGATGACATCTGCGTTATTACTGTGACATGTGACATTTGATTTCTGGGGCTGGCGGAGATAAAGAATCCAGTCACACAACATCAGTAGGCTGTCAGCAGTGCCAAGGCTGATGGGAGGCAGAACAGTGGCATTCCTCTGCATGGGTGGCTTTGCAAAAGTGTGGGAAGGGACATTTAAAAGCAGAAAACATGAGGTTCTGGGAGCTGTCTATAAATTCCTTCATCATGCAGCTATCTAAGTGCTTAAATCTGTGGGAAGTGTCTCAATTGCTTTTCTCACTTGAGTGAATTAATGGCTGCATAAAACTTGACCAGTTTGCTTTCATTATTTCTTTTAGTTTCATGAAGAAAAAGATCCTTTATTTTTATTTGTTGTCATTGTATGATCTGTCATGTGCCTTTCATGCTTCAGGAACTTTTCAAATCTTTAATAAAGGTCCAGCCTTTGTCTTGGATACACATGCATAAGTCTGTTCTGGCAATCATTAGGCTTTAAAACTGTTTGTTTCAGAACTCCCTGTAGCACTGATTTAGGAAGCCCTCTTGTAAGACTAAGTTGCTCTGATCCAAGTGATGCTTTCAGATCAGTCCCAAATAGTGAATACTAGATGCTATTTATTCTGCAGAGTTCATCAGAAGGGTCTTGTGGTAAAGAGAAGCACCAGCACCGCTAGATTCCTTTTGGAGGTTTCCAGGAAATGTATCCATGCTTGAGGTTGAGGAAAGCCTGCAGCAGTGTTACCCTTTTATAAAGCTCCTTTTTGGTTGTGAGGTTAGAAGAATTGAACTGACAGGATTCAGTTGCCTTGTGTTCCCATCCTGGAGGCCCCCTGTGGATTCACTGTCTGACAATTGACTTGCGTCTTTGTTAGCAGTTCACAGACCTGGACACTTAATGCTGTTTTTTCCCTTTTTCTGTCAGGGAGCAAGGTATTATTTCCATTGTGCAAAAATTGTTATAGATTAAGTCTCTTCTGCATATTTCAATTCCAGCAGCAGATCACATGGGTGAAGCTGATAAGGTTCATCTAACAATATGTATCAAAACTTTATATTTTATCTGAGAAATAACTAATTTTGCTATATATATTTCTAGGTTTGGCTGACCCTGGCTGATCAGTACTTACACAGTATAGCCATTGACTGGGACAAAACCATGCGTTTCACATTCAATGAAAGAAGTAATCCTGATGATGACTCTATGGGCATCCAGATAGTAAAGGTAGCCAGCTAATTCGTCATTTCTTTTTTAATTTTTTACTAAAAAGTGGGCATTTGAATTTGGATTTATTTTCGCCTCTGCAACTGCTTTGACAAAATTTATATCTTAATTCCCTTTGACCTGCCAGCATTTTTGGTTTTGGCTGCTTTGGTCCTTTTGCACTAGTCTGGTTAGTGTTAGCTTGGAAAAAAAATCACTAATTTTTCTTTTCTGCTTTTTTTTTTTAAATTTTGAAAAAGTACTGGAGTTTAATGAAGACAAAGGAACATAAGTGCGTTTTTCCTTCTCCGTAAATAAAGACAAATGTTTGTTGGGAGTAAAAAGTATGTTTTATCATACAGCAATTGAGCATTTTTCAGTTATTTTACAGGAGTGAAATGCATTTTTCTGTGTATATTTCTCAACTGATTAATGTTTAATATTTAAAGTAGTTAGCCATTTTGTACATGTTTTGCCTTTCACTTAAAAATCATTTAAATTTCAAGGACACAGTTTCTGATTTTTATGTTTTGAAAATTCAGTTGCCTAGTAGTTCTTTAATACTTTGATAAAAACAGTTGCTCTTTTTTGTTCAATTAAGCAGCTGTAAGGTCTTGCCTCTGAAACCAAGAGGTCTGTTAATATCTTGTGTGGCAACGTCTTATGAGCATCTTTTAGGTAACTGGTTTACTTAGGAACTTGCTGTACCTATATCTCTTGAGTAAGCTAAAGGTTTAACAGATTAAAAAAGAAATGCTGTCATCAACTTTGGAAGTATGTACTGGGAGGGTGGAGGTGGAAGGAAAACTGGGACAGGCAAGAGAACTAACGGGGGAAGCAAAATACACATCTTTTCTCCTCTTGTCTTTTTTTTTCTTTTTTTTTTTTTTTCCCCTTTGAAGGACCTCCACCGAACTGGTTGCAGTTCTTACTGTGGCCAGGAGGCAGAGCAAGATCGAGTGGTGTTGAAACGTGTTTTGCTGGCTTATGCCAGGTGGAATAAATCTGTTGGCTATTGTCAAGGATTTAACATACTAGCTGCACTTATTCTGGAAGTAATGGAGGGCAATGAAGGGGATGCCCTGAAAGTGAGTAAAATGGTTTTTTTCAGTGTTGAAGATGGCTTTTAGTTAGTGAACTTTAGAATAAACCAATATGTGAATTTTGGAGACAGCCTAAAAGAGCATCACTCAAAAGGGTTAACTCATTTATATCTGTGGAATTTTTGTTTTGTTATCCTGTCAGAGCTAAAATGAATAGTTTGTATGTTATCACTGTTAATTTTTTTTTTCAAACAGAAACAAATGAGGACTTGGCCATAATCAAAATAAATGGACCACTGCTACTCACTGTAGGATATCTTATCCCATAATCCCAAATCTGCTTGCAAACACCATAGGTAGCTGAAACCTTAAAATTTCATTAGCAGCCTCTTATGTGGCAGTAGCATGTGAGGCAGTTAATAAATCTGCTACGTTTTAAAGCATATCCTAGGAAAACACTAACTATTTAAAATGAGAGTAAATCACTTTGAAGCTAATTTCTGGGCTACATTAGTCTTAGTGTTTTATTTTCTTAGACTGTTTTTAGTCTAATTAAAAGAAAGCATCATGAAATTTTTAATATGTCATTAAAGGGAAATACAGTTTACTACAGGACATGGTTTAAGGTTTACCAAGATCACGTGCAAATTTCCTTAAGTAAACTCACTCATTTATGTGAGTTGGGGTCAAATTAATAAAACATGACTGTGATTCTTGAGATATTGAGCTGTTTGTTTTGCCTTAGACAATGATTTAAATATGGTAAATACTTGGATTCACTCAGAGCTCCTAGAATATAAAGTTTGTGGCAGTAGAGTTTGGTATTTAACTGTATTACCGGTATTAACTGGTATTTAATCCTTCATTCTAGACAGCTGCCTGTAATCGGAACAAAATACCATAATATGCCTACTTTTTATCAGAATGTAAAATTTCCTTTCAGTAATTCTTGCTTAAAATTTCCTCTATATTTTTAACTGTAATTTGTCACATTTTACTGTGATCTTACACTCTGCAGAAGCTCCCAAAACACATTATGGTAACATAGGAAATATGATTGCCCAAGGTTTGTGAGGTTCAAGTTCACTATAAGAACTGTGTGTGTCCTTATTCCTTTTGTTGCTGGGTTATCTTTTATTATGAGTTGTGTCAGGCTCTTTGTCTGGAGGAGACAGTGGAATGGAGCCAGCTGCCCCAAGGAAGTAAAGCACTGAAGACTGCACCAAAACTGGTCTTACCTAGCAAAAATAAAAATGGAAAATAAAGTAATTTCTTTTCTAGACTTAATGTGTGGACTTTGCAGGGTTGGAATTTTCCCAGAAGAGAGAGGAAAGAAGGGAAGGGCAAGGAAAGGAACAGGGAGGAGATAAGAATTGGGTATTAGTGTGTGACTGTTTTGTTGTAGTCACTGCTGCCTAAAGCAAGTGATGAGTGACTTCACAACAGCTACAGAGGCTGTTGTCTGTAAAGGTGCCCTCAGAATTGTAGCTGTGGGGTAGCTGTGTTTGGGTTGGGTTGTAGAGTCTAGGAGTTAAGGGAGCGAAGGCATTCTCAGGTCTGGCTGATCAGGTCCCATTTCTGGGAAGGATGTTGTAAACACAAGCTCTTTGTCTGGGAAGTGTCTCTCAGGGGCCAGGAAACAGCAGGTTTCTGGCACCATGGGGCTCTAACAGCACAGGACCCAACATATGACCCTTCAGTGAATGCCCAGCCAGTGGTACTTGAGTGTTCACTGCTGAAGGGAAACATGCTTAAATTAAATCTCTGGAGTTGCCTCCAAGTTAGCCTACAGAAATCATGGTAAGCAAGAAAATCCCAGCTTGCATGTGTAGAAGCTATCAAAGTATGCGTAAAAGTCTCATAGGTACTGAAACTTAAAAAATACTTTGTCTTGCACATTACTGTGGGGAAATACTACAGAATCAAATACTAAAAGTAAATATGTAGAGATGTCTTACAAAGAAAGTATCTATTGCAAACTGGTAAATACTTGAAGTGCTTTTTAAAAAAAGTCTCCTCAAAGTAATTCACAGGTAGGTGAAACCGAATGAACTTCAGTGTTGAAAAAAGATTTCTGTTCTTCTCTGTGCTCTCATATGTCTGAGATCTGTGAAGTAATACCACTCAGTGGGAAGGGAGCAAAAGCCTTTATAAAAGAGTGTCTTTAACATGTCATAAAGAATTAATGAAAACACAAATAGCGTAGTTGTAAGTTAATGTTGCTATATTAAGTTACTCTTCCATTGGTTGAAATATATCTGAACAAATAAAGCACATTTTTACAAGACAATGACACTAGTCAGCAAAGATTAGGTAATGCATCTGACAAAATACGAGCTCTTGCTTTGCCTGTGTTGACAACTCATCTACATGCTTTAAAACATGGAACTTAAGACTGCTCTTGCCTGAAGAAATCTTGCAACAACAAGTGGCTGTATGTGGTCACTAGCAACTGGGAAAGGAAAGAAAGCAGTGAGACTATGTAAGGTGGTGCTCTTGGTAGTCCAGTGTCTGTCAAGCTGTTTTTGTGGGCATCTTATGAAAAGAGAGGGTGTGGAAGTATTGTCTCCTGTGTATGAAGGTGCAGTGCTCCTCTCGAGAATTAAAGAGTGTATGAAATGTGGTAAGGGTGCTGATACGACAGTAATGGAGATTTGAAGCGGATGGGATGACTGCATGCAGGCTCTCTAGATCTGGTTAGTAGAGTGCCTGTAGAGATTGTAGGAGATCCGGAGCTGAAGGACAGTGTCTTCTGTTAGGCTGATGATATACATCAACTTCTGCATATTTTTTGTTGCGTTTGTTCATTCTCAGAAGTTTGACAGTATCCATTTAATCCATTACCACCCATGTAGTTGAGCTATCTCACTTGAAACAGATGTCTGCTTAAAATGTCTCATGCCGCTTAATTTAGCACATTTTAAAGTGACAAGATGGAGTGCAGCACACATCACAGTAAAATGTATGGAAAATCTCTTTTTAAAGAACAGAACCTTGCATTCTGGAGAGGAAGAAGTGGGGATTTTCAAGATCAGTCTTCTAGCTGTGGCAGTTAACCAGAGAAGGAATAGCATAGCCTTCCAGTAGTAGAGAATCTCATAAACATGTCCAACATCAGAAGTGTCAAAAATTGCCTTTGGTATAGAGTAATGCTGCCAGCTTGGGCGTAGCTTACTGTGACATTGATTTCAGTCATTCATGGTTCATAAATTCTGAATAGTTTCAAGAGGCCTTTACATCTTGAATGCTTGTGGATACCTAGGGTACCTGTAGGTGCTTAAATTGATAATATTTTCCTCCCCATATAAATGGAGGTGCCAGAGTAATGTGTTGCCACTGGCTCCAAGTAATTCTTTAGTGAACTGAGAAATTTTAGTCTTCTGTTATTCCTAGAAAATAACTGCTCTATAAGTCCTTCATGATGGTCTTTCATTTTCCTCACAGATCATGATTTACCTAATTGATAAGGTGCTTCCTGATAGCTACTTTGTCAATAATCTCCGTGCTCTCTCTGTGGATATGGCTGTTTTCCGAGATCTTTTACGAATGAAGCTTCCTGAACTGTCCCAGCATTTAGACATGCTGCAGAGAGTTGCTAACAGAGAAAGTGGAGGTACGTTCAACAGAAAATGCTATTAAACTCTGTCTTGCTGTTGTTTCATATGAGCACTGGTTTAAAAATACAATATTTTAAGTGTTTACATGAGTTTATTGCTTAGAATATATATTTTAAATGGTTACTTTGAAATATGATTATTTTTATTATTGATAACCTTAACAAAAATAGGTGGTACTTTCAGGAAAAAACAAAGGGAAATAGTTTGGTCCCACCACTAGCTGCAAACAGAATTGTGTTGATAAGAACATACAAAGTGTGAAGTGACAACACTAACACATAGCTTAGTACAAGGGCTATTTTGGAGAGGTAGTTTCTTGCCTTAGCTCAAGATAGCTGCCCTACTATTGCTCCTTTTAGTTGCTAGCTTTTTCTGGGAAGAGTTACAATGTGAGTCAGTGGGGGCTAGTTAGTATTTCTTCACCTGAATGCTTACCAATACACAGGTACAAAACTCAGAAGTACGTCGTGGGTTGCCCCCTGAAAACTGGCTTTGCACTGTGAATTTTTTTTTTTCTGGCATGGCATTCCATCCAGACTTACAGCTCTTTTATTTGGGAGTGTTTTGGGGAGCACAGGGGTTTTTTATTAATTGATTTGGTTTCTTTTTTCAGTCAGGAAGCTAAGTGTACCCTGAGTTCCATCTTAGAAAAGATCTGCTGCTATGTTCCGTGTGGCTATGCCCAAACTGTACAAAAAACAAAGAAATGGTATCAAGGAAATATTTGCTATTTGAAAGTGTTTTCACATGCTGGCCTCTCTAGTCATGGCCATCAGTGCATCAGTTGATACTGGGATGCACAGTGTTCTCTGAGCATAACAAGAAAGTAAAACTTCAGAATTTCAGGCTGAAATACTACATCTTGTTTGAAACTGAACAAGTGCATCAAGATACTAAAATACTAGATATGACTTTACAGAGACAGTCACCTTCACCTTTGTGTAGATAGTCTTATGCTATCAGTTGCTGAAGAAATGCAGCATTTGGAGTTGGCGGGTTTGTCTTGATTCTTTAATAGAAGTTTTTATTTCATATGGCTTTGGGGAAGGAGAAGCAATCTTTCTGATACAAGGGGAAAAACGTGTGGTGGTGTATTCTCGGGTTTACAGTCCAAAACCAATGCTGCTGCTTAGTTTTTTGCAGTGCAGCAGTATGGGAGGTGAATATGTAATTTTTCCATTGCTTTTCTCAGCTTATCTTTGGACAGCTGCAGGCTAAGTAAGTTTTGAGCAATAACAGAGATGCTAGAATGTCTGGTGGATTTTAGTATACAGTTTATACTCCTTGTAAAATTATAGTAAATTGCAGTTACTTCAAGTTTTTATTTGCTTGTTTTTTTTAACTTCAGGAGGTTACGAACCCCCGCTTACAAATGTCTTCACAATGCAGTGGTTTTTGACACTCTTTGCCACCTGTCTGCCTAACCATACAGTTCTGAAGATCTGGGATTCAGTATTCTTTGAAGGCTCTGAAATTATACTGAGAGTAGCTTTGGCTATCTGGGCGAAACTAGGAGAGTAAGTGGTCGTTTTTATCTTTTCAGTATGAGCCATGTTTAACTTTTATTTTCCTGAAGAACATATTCTAAACAAGATGCAATCCTTCAGGAGAATGATTTTGTTTTGAAAAAGCTTCTCAAAGGACCTTTATGCTTTCCTAAAAACATGTGATTCTGACATCATGTCAGAATGGGCATGATAATTAATGGACCTGTTTTGCAGGAAATGTCTCCAGTTGTTTGAGTTATCTGTGTGTAATGTCTTCATGCTGTGCTAAAAGGTTGGACTTTCCAGAACATAAAGCTCTGAAGGAACTGGTAAATACTCTGTGTAAAGAACACACAGAGACTTGAAGGTGACTAGCTAATTTAGTTGGGTACCTGAAACTGGGGATGTTAATTCCCTTGGTTTCACTTAAGGAGTCTTAAGGACTTGAGTCCATTGGCTTTGCCCCGTACAAGTGTTCAGTGTTACTGAGGGAATGACCCTGTGGTACACGGGTCTTTTCTGTTAAGGCCTGAAAAGAAATGTTCCTGAAATTCTCTGCTTCTAAGCACATTTGAGCCAAGTTTCTATTATATGGTCCTTTATGGCCTTGGAAATTCACCACATGGCCAGAACACAAAGAGATGGTTAGTTCTTCTAAACTCCTCTGTTGTCACAGCAAATATTTGCATTCCAAAGAGTTTACAGTGCTCCCAGAGGAGTGAGTTTTGTCACTGGCTTCAGTGGGAGGTGTGAGCTCTGACAGGCCAAGCAGATGTTAGTTCAGCTGAGAACATTTTTCAGCTGGCATCAGCAGCTGCATTGAATTTTTCTTGTGATGCCTGTTAAAACTCATCTTATCTTGCAACCTGAGACTGAACCTGAGACTGAACCACTGGGATTTATGTTCAGTTCTGTCCTTGGAGGTTTCATTTCCTTTTTTCTTTCTGAATAGGTTAGCACTGCAGCCAGTAGCATTGTAAGAGGCTTTGTTTAGTACCTTTAATTTTTAATCAGAAGAATAATAATTAGAATAAGAATTTCCTGAGATTTTCTTTTTTAATTCAGTTCGTGAATGAAACTTGTACGAATCATTTGCATTAAGATTAAGCTATATGTAGTCATAGAGTGCTCTAACAAAAGCTCCTATTGTAGTGGATCTCTGTGCACTTAAAAGCTGTAATTGTGAATGTTACAACTCATAACATGATAAAAAAGGAAGTTACTGCTTTGAAGATCTTACCGTAAAGCTTAAAGAGAAATTAAACATGTTTTAAAAAATTGAAAGGAACAGAATCAATAAATATATACGAATGTGTCCAAAAGATTAAACTGATCACACTGTACATCTTGTAACTGTTGTTTGTGGGGAATGGCAAAAGATCGGGCACTATTTTTGCTGGAAGAAGATTGTGATTTTTTTGTTTTTCTTTGTCCACCATTAGAACTAGAACAGGAGGGATTTAAAGAAGTGGGACCTGAAATAGTGGTTATAGTCTCATGATCTTCATGCTTTTCTCGAAATGAAAATAAGGGTGAGAAGTGCATTTTTAAAATGTGGGTGGCTCAATCATACTTCTGTTTTGAGGGAGAGTGAAGGAATGGGGAGGTTAAAAATAGGTACAGTGGAGTACGTAGAGGTCGGGACTGAAAGTATCAGGGAAGGTCAGCAGTTAAGTTTGTGACAATTGGCTACACAACCATTGTTTTTACTAATTTTAATTTTTTTTTAGCTATGTAATCATTATTTTAACTATGTTAAGATTTCAGTAGGAGTTTTATGGTTGAATGGTTGTTCTGTACAGATGCTGAAGATCAAGGGAAGTTTCCTCTTCTAATGCTTAAGGAAAAGGCAGTGTAATTTTTTTCATCATTCCAGCATCTGTATTTTAGAGGAGAGGCTACAATATGTAGTCACCAATGCACTTCTTTGAGATAGAAGGAAAACACATTTTTCACTTGATGGGAGCAATGTTCAGCAGCTGACCCTAATGTACATAGAACACCAACTCACAAAACCATATTACTCATGTTTCTCTTCCTCTAGATGACACTGTGTGGGTGATTCTGTATTTTTAGACATTCAAAGAAAAGTGGGGGGAAAAAAGTCCAACTGAACCCCCCTCCTGAAAACAAGACAAACAAAACCCAAACAACCAAAGCAAACAAACAACCAAAACAAAACAGTCCACATCTCTAATTTAGAAATAACATTCACAAATATGATGAGGGAATTTTCCTTCATTCTGCATTATGTTAGCTTAGTTTTCTTTGAACATAATGACATATATGAATGCACCTATACTTATTTTATTCCACAGGAGTGGTTTCTGACCCGTGAATATGTTCCTGTCTAAAGGTTCAGCTGGTGGATTTGGCCATTTGGTGCATGGTAAAGAATGGGTGATGAGGCAGTCAAGAGATCTTTATGCTCCCTTTTTGAGCTGATGAGAGAACTGTGCTGTGCTAGTAGGAGGCAGAATTTATTGATTCTTGTGCTGTAGAAGTGAAAGAGCAGAGGGAATAGCTTGTCTGGACATACGTGAATCTGTTACCATGAGGAGTCAGGACAGTAAGCTGTATTCAGTGCATCCTTTTAGTGCACCAGTTTTTCCAGTGTTGTGTGCACAGTTTTATTATTTGGAAGTCTAGGCAGGTTTGCAAATGCACTTAAAAGTTAAGATGGCTAATGTGAATGCATGTTTTATGATGACAAGAAAATCAGTTTTGTTTTGAACATGTATAATCATATGTAAAATTAAAGGTCAACGTGTATTTTGATGTAGGCAAATAGAGTGTTGTGAAACTGCAGATGAGTTTTACAGTACTATGGGCAAGCTGACCCAGGAGATGCTTGAAGACAGTCTCATTGACAGCAATGAACTTATGCAGGTGAGTAATTGTGACATAATAGTTTTTTGTGTTTTCTGTGTTCCTTTCTTCAGATGTTGATTTCTAAGAAATTACATTTTTGTTCAGATACTGCAGAAACCTGAACTCTCCCAAGAATAAAGGTTTCGGATAACTGGGTTGAACTAGCATGTCAATGAAACAAATAGATGACCTGCAGTTAGAACTAAAATCTTATTTTATACATGAAATATAGAGAACCACTAGGCTTTATTTAATAAAAATTGATTCTATGTTAATAGCTGAATATGTTTTGTGATATAATGCCCAATTGGATTTACACAAGTAAGATGTAGAATCTTATAGTAGTCACCATTTTTAGTGTTCTTTTGTCTTATTTTTTTGTTCAGTTGTTTATTACACTGTATCATTTTCATTCTGCAGACACTGTGGGAAGTAAGAGTTTATGAAGTGAGAAGTGTATAAAAAGTCCTTCATGATTTAAAAAAACCCCAAAACTATGAACAGTCAGTAGTGAGCTGCAAACAAAGACATTTGTAGATAATTGCAGTCCGTGAATTCTTAAAGCATATGTCATTGTATGAGAACAAAGACCCACATTGTTCTGGGAAAGGAAGAGGCCTTTAGTATCACAGATGCATTTACAGTTACACTTATTTTTGTGATATTTTTAAGGTGTTGTCTACTTAGATATTTTATAAGGACTTCGTCCTACGGTTCTGGAACTTTCCTTTTGATGAGTTAGAGCACAGTGATTAAATGTGTGCAAGTACAGACAACATAATTCACCTGAAATTTTGTACCTGTCTTAGGAGAAGGAACAAAGTTGGTCTATGACGTTACAGGAGTTTAATAACAGTAGTTAGCAGGTGACTTCTGTTACCCATTGTTGGAAGACTGTCTATTATAATACACTTATCTAGTCTGGTAAAGTACTGCCTTGAAGTGAAGGATTATTTTCAGTTTTATTATTTTGGTTATTGTTATTTTGTTTGATGCAGAAGCTCTAGGAATGGGAAAAGTGAGTGTTGTGGCTTTGTTGTGCTTCAAAAATGGAAATGCAGCTGGTCAGAGGTATTCACACGCTTTTAAAAAATGTTTTAAGGTTCCTCACAAGACAGTTGTGTAAGGAGGGTGGCACAAGCTGACATCTACTTATATTCATTGTGTTTCAATTCCTGGTCTCCAGTGTGGTGCAAAATCAAGATGTGGCATTTGTGAATAAGAATAATTTTGGGAAAGCTAAAGTGGTCTTCAGTGACTCAATGTGGATTTCTTTCTTTGCTGCTGTGCGTGCTAGAATATAAGGCATAGGTAACTTAATGGTTGGAAGGATGGAAGGATCTTCTTTGGTTTTTAACTGTTGCATTTACAAATCTACTAAATTAGCAATCTTTTCGTGCTTCAGCAAAAAATGAGTACTTGGTGCAGTGTATATGTGTATTTGTAGTGTGTGTGTGTATTTTGTGGCACTGACAGGAGTGTGAAGGTAGGATGGCATTGCCATTGATACGGAGAATGGCAGTGTTAAGCTCTGTGTGTGGAGGAGCAGTGTATCTGGTTTCTGGGTGTCCTCTCGGTTGAAGAAATCACAGTATGGTTTACATAGCAGTCTTCAAGTCAAAGGCAGGCACTGGCAGTGTAGCAATCTCTGAGGTCTGCACTCTAGGGCCTCTTTATCCTAAGTGAAAAGAATTAGGCACTACAAGAATTTACCAGCAGGGCATATAAGTGCTACCATGTATCTGGTTGAAGAAAAAAATTAAGAAATATGACCCATTGTGTTAATGAAAAGATCCAGGCTGCTTGAACATGCTGATTTTTTAAATTGCTTTAAGCTTTTTCAGAGGAGTCATCCAGAGATAAATGTTTGAACTGCTTTGTTTTCAATTTTTTTTTTCTCCTAATAAAAATCAGAATGATGAATTTACATCTAATGCTTTTTACAAGATGCCTCAATGACTAGTATCCTACTGTGGGAAAGGATTAATATCCCACTCTGCCTTCCCTGCAGATTTTGGTAGAGCTCTCTGCTGGCAATCATCTCACTTTTCCTTAGACTTGCGTAATATTTACATTTGCATCTAAACTACTTCTTCAGGCTCACTTAAGCCAATGAAGAGTAACAGGCACTTGTCAACCACAGGGAAACAAAGTGTGCTCTAAAAGGCTTGTTTCTTTGGGGAATTGGAGGCAGGAGGTACAACTGATCCTTCAAGGGAAGTGTTGACAGAGCAGATGTCTAAAGTAGAACAGGGGACTCATGTCCTCATTCTCTCCACCAGCATGTGTAGTTGCTGCAAGTTTGTCCCTCCCATGCAGACAGTACCTATAGCTAGGATGGAGGCCTTAAAGCTTTTGCAGATTTGGCCCCTGTGTGGCAAGAGTTTTTAAAAATGTTTTACTGAGGAGAGCGTGGAGGGATTGGAGGAGCAAGCAAAGCCTACAGCTTCCTCCTTTTTCAGATTGAACAGTTTGGGTAAATAAAGGGTAAGTGCTGTACATGTCGGATTCTAGACTGGGTGTGCATTGGTTCTAATACAGAGACAGAAGGCTGTACACCAGCTGTCTGCAGATACTCTAAACAGTGTGCTTGACTGAGTCCATGCTGTCACGCCTTCTCAGAAAGCAAGCATTTTTATAAGCAGCTAAACTAACTCAGTTTGTGCACCCAGAAACATTGCAGCATAGAGGAGATGAGAAGCCAACTGGAGGAGAGGCACATCCATGTGTATATACTGGGATGGAGGGGAACTGGGATTAATCCTTCTGTGGTACTCCAGCATTTTGGACTGTCTCCCTAGGCAGTTACCCTGATTTGATAGTATTCACGGTTAACTTTCTACTTGAGTAGCGTTTTCTTTGGGGTTTGTTTTTGCTTTTGCTTTCTGTTTTGTTTTCTTAGTGAAGGTGAAAAGAAAGAAGAGCCTTAAACCGGTAGGGGGCAGCTGTTGAGATAAGTGTGTTTGAGTTGTCTGCAAAATGGCTTACCCTGTTTGGAAGCCACAGCCCATCACCTCCCGTATGGTGTTCTGCTGAGGATGTAGAGGGCTTTGCATTTTTAGGGCAAGGCAAAGGATTGCCAAATGATTTAAGGTGAGACTAGAGGTTTTTTTTACTTGTCTCTTTTCTTCTTCCAGAGATCTATCCCTTATGGCCATGAATAAGATGCTAAGTTTGGCTGCACCATGCTTTGTGTGTGTAGGCTATTTCCCTCTGGCACAGTTCACCAGAATTAACCAAATGGCATCCAAGGCTGTGTAAAAACTAGAAACAGTGCTTTGACTCTGAAGTGTCGCTGGGAGGGTATCACAGGTGTTGACTGACATTTTTGATTTTAATTTCCAGTGGAACTTACACCAGTATAAAATTTGTTTTGTGGATCTCTTAGCCAGGTGGCAAGTGAGGCCTACAGTTATAACCCGATAGCAATAATTAAGCTTAAAATATGTAAGTTAAATGAAAGAAATTGTAGAAGATCTGGAAGAGACACAGTTTGGAGACAGGCAAAAGCTAAAAGCATAATCTAAAACAGTAGGTGCGAGGAGTAAATGGAGGACTCAGAGTTGACTGTTTCACTTAAAGGGTAACCAGCATATGGAACAAGTTACCTGAAAAGGACATTGACATAAAGAGGAGAAATAAATTCCAGACAAACCTCCAGAGAGAGTTAAAACATATGGGGAAAAAAAACGCTAACAGGAAAGTATGGTGGAGATCAAAAAAGCAGGCAGACATGTTAGGCTGGAGGTAGGTCTTTCTCCAGGTCATACAATTCCTTTGTCTGGTAGGCTGCTGGGAAATCAGTATTCAGGCCCTAGAGGCTATTTTTCTTTCACAGTAGCATTGTAGTTTAATGGAGTGGCAAAGCTTCATTTCATGCTTTAGGTTTTTGAAGGCGTCTTCCTTTCCTTGGAGTCTGTGCATGGCTTGAACTGTAAAAGCATTCTCCCACAGAAGCCTGTGGAGGTGCACTATTGCCCTGTGCCTGATCCAGACAGGGGTGTCCTTCTTGCTCCTCAGTGCTTACAACAGTGCCGTTAGGGAAACTTTTTTTCCCCTCCTATCAGGAAATGTCTAGTACTAAATTCATGTTTGCAATTTTCCTTAGTGTATTTAGCATAGACAAGGCATGGTTTAAGAATGGATTATGTAGAAATAGTTCAGAATTTCCTTTCATCTTAACTGAGGCCCTTTGCCTTCAGATGAAAATGTCAGTGACTTAATAGCACAGGAAAAAAATATGTAAGTGAAGATTTCCTGTCATAACTAATGAGAAAATTTTATGTTGCTGTCTTTCAAAAGGCATTTAACTTTCAGCAAAAGCTCTAATATTTCAGAGAAACTGTGGGAAATTATATTTGTAGGGGTTTTTTTTCTTCCGACATTGAGACTCCCAATGAATTATTTGGCAGTTATTTGAAAGTTCTGAATAGTGTACAAAAGCAGGGAAAAAAGGCAACTAAAGTAGGTAGGAACAAATCTGCAGTGGTATTGCAATGAATATGATGTGTCTTTATGCCAGGTTGGCTAGTGACTTAAAGCAAAAATAATGCTGAGGGAAACTCATTTGCAACTATATATCTTCTTTAATTCTGAGTGTTGAAGTAAATAAAATCTATTAGCATTTTTATAACCTTGTTTTAGAAAAACAGCCACCTTTACGCCACGAAACCCCACCTTTACCCTGAAAACCAACCCACAAAACAGTGATCAAAACTAGAAACCAAGGGAAGAAAAGTTGGATAATGTTGGATCCTTCCTCTTTAGCTATAGTTCTTGTGTTGATTTCCTTCACACAGGCAGTTGAACTTCTCAGGTAAAGTAATGGATCAGCTAACCAAGCTACCCAAGTCCACATCAAGTGAGGATCTGTCCCTTCCTACCTATGCTAGTGCTAATACCTTGTTGAATACTTGGCCAAAAACATAGGTTTTCTGGAAAGGTCCCCTAATCTTCAATGATGCATTCATGTAAGTGAAAGTATAATTGGAGGAGGAAGATTTCCGGTGTGCTGGCAGGGAGGGGCTTGACAATAATTGTTAAATGAGTATAGGAGTTGAAAAGGATCCTGCAGCTCATGTTATCGGTTCCTTCTTTTTTTTATAACTGAATTGTGTATTTTTCTAGTGAGTCAGTCTTTATTTTTCTTACAGGAAATACTGACTGAATCATAAAACTAGACCATTTTCTTACAGCACATGAATGTGCAAGAACGTTCAGCCTTTAATCCTGCAAGACTGTGAAAGTCTGTTCATGATAAAATCTTTTGTGAGATGGTTAGTTAAAGTGAAAATTTTTAAAAGTTGCTTTTTTTTTCCCTGCCCCCAGACTGTTTACACCATGGCTCAGTTTCCTTTCCCACAACTGGCAGAATTAAGGGAGAAGTACACATACAACATTACTCCTTTTCCTGCAGCAGTAAAATCAGCTTCATTTTCAGGGTAAGTTCGAAATGCACTGCTTATGGTGTATAGAGTTATTGTTTACCCTCTGCAGATGGTGAAAAGGCAGGTACCGTCCTCCCTTGTATGCTCCTAAAAAAGATAAAAATGCTCGGTCATGTTCACATTTAAGAATGTATTCTCCTTCTCTTATGTTCTCTTTTGACAGAAGGTTAGGCAGAACCAGAGACAGCGATGAAGAGAATGACTTAGATGATGAAGACACAATTGCTAATGCAATTGGTTGTCTTGGACCATTAAGTGGATTTTTGGCACCAGAGCTCCAAAAATACCAGAAACAGATGAAAGGTAAAGGTGATTCTGTTAATTTTGGACAACACAGTTAAATCTGTATGACCTCGCAGAAATTGTCTGCAGCTTTGTCTGTGAAAGCTGCTATGGAAAAATGTGTTTTCTATGCACAAAGAAGTTACAGCAGATACCGAATTACTTGCTCTGCACTCCATGAAGACATCTTCAAACCCAAGTTGGAAGGTGTAGGTACACAGTATTTGACGGTGTGAGATTAAGGATTTGGCTGCAGTAATGGTTAACAAAACAACTCCACAGTGTTGCACACACAGGAAAAAAGAAGCATGTGTGAAAAAAAGTCCACCCCAAATACATGCATATTTCCAAGACAGCTGTTAGGTAGTCAGCATTTTCTGAAGGGTGTACCTACAATGAATGATCTTGATCCTTGTTAGCATATGTATGGCTAATACTGGAACCTATCAGCAGTGAGTGAATTCTGCAGATCATTTTACTGCCCTTTGGCCCAAACCTTCAGATTGTTGTATGTTTTGGATATATTCACATTTTTAAAAAAATTTGGTGTGGTTTAGTGTATTCTGACAAAATGTCACTATTTTTTCAAATCCTACCACATTGAAATAAAATTTCATAACAATTACATATACACCTCTGCAAGCTCTACAAGCAGTACAAAATTCTGACCCACACAAAAAAAGGCAAAGAATATTTGTTAACTTGCAGCAGCCTTTATGAAATGGTACTGGATCAACAGGGATTTCACAATATCCTGGGAGAGTCCATTTTTATTTATCCCCAACTCACCTCCACCTTATCCCCCCAAAAACCCCAGACTGATGTAGCAGTTGCTGTTTACACTTCATCATTCTTGTGTCTTGGTTTTGCTGAGACCTATAAACTGCAATTTTCCTCTCGATTGCTATGGTGTTTTGTTTTTCCTTTCCTGAGGGACTACCTGCTGCTTCAAACTAACACTTAGTCAGAACATCAAACTGCTGTTCCAAAGTAAGCCAAAGACAAGTAAACATTCCTTGAAAAAGAATTATCCCCCTGACCCTGGAGTGCCAGGTTGGTGGTGCATCAGAAACAGCTGTGAAAATAAATTGCCCTGCTGCTGTTGCTCTGCAGCTGTTGATGAGAGACACTCTCAGGTTGTCTGATCCTCAGCTGCTCTGTGCCTATCCCTTTTGTTGCTACAAGCAGCTTTCTCCCTGTGGTGTTGTAACTGTTTCTTGATGCTTCTTCCTGGTAGCACTATGTCTGTTGTTTAATCTCATGCCTACTGGACTGTAATGTATTTTATAACTTGCATTCTTGGCCTCTGACAACCAAGTATCTTTAGTAATCCACTATTTAATTACTTCAGTGGTGGCTTGATGTACTTTTGGATATTTGAAGAACTGTGCTTATAACTTTGCATTGCCATGTTCATTGACTTTTGTACTCTTCAACCTCCCCTCAACCCCTTGCTATTCTTAAGCAGTATTAATACTTCTTATTGTAAATAACACAGATTTGTTAAATATACATATTATAATAAATTTTTAATTAAAGACTACAGTTAAATAAGATAATAGGAATCAGACACAGACTCCCCTTGTAAATAATCTGCAGAACTCTTGAGTATGCCAATTTACTCCTCCCTCCACTTTATTCTCACCTCGTACAGATCAGAATGAAGAACAAAGTCTCGGTTCCAGTAACATTGCAGAATTAAGTCCAGGAGCAATAGACTCTTGCAGAAGTGACTATCACACTGCTTTTAACAGCATGATGATGGAGCGTATGACTACTGATATTAATGCACTGAAAAAGCAATATTCCAGGATAAAGAAGAAGCAGCAACAGCAGGTTCACCATGTGTATATCAGAGCAGGTAACATATCAAAACATGCTTCGTTTACTGACCTATTATGCGATAACTTCATCACTGGAGGCAAGGCAAATGACATTCTTTTATATTTAACCAAATCAACAAAACAAGAGAGACTAATGGAATATATAAGGCATTAGTAGAGTGAGTACCACTTCATGCAGACAGAAGATGAGAAGGTGATATTTTTTCTTCTTTTGTCAGGATCTGAAGATGATGACTCTGGGGATTTTTTAGGTCCCAGGGACCAACTGAGCAATGGTATTTAAAAGTGGCTATGCTATCTGGGTGCATTGTGTTGATCTCTCTGATTAAAAACTTTAAATCTTTGGCATTCTTGGAATTGACATACTGATGCACTGGAAAAAGCAAATGCAGAGATCAGGATGCTTCAGATCATGTGGAAGGTAGATTCCTAGTTGGTCTGTATTATCCAAACTCCTCTGAATCCATCTGGGCGTGGCAAATTATGCAACTGAAGGAACTGGCTTAGATGTTCCATTGTGACTGGCGGTTTGCCTAGCCATAATGATACTGATGTGAGGCTGAGCTGGACATCAGTCCCTTATTTAACAATCCACGTTTAGGGGTCTATTTCCCTAATTGTCAGCACTGTGAGGGTTGGCATGAGCAGCACAACTGAAGGTTTTACTGGGTGTACAAGCTGAACACAGCCCACCCCACTCACTACTCTCCACTTAGGTGACACCTTTCTAAGTCAGCATTGAACCATGCAAATGGGTCACTGTGGAGAATTTTTATTTCTCTTCGAGGTTGTCTAAACCTGTGCTAGTAGGAGCATTGGAATACATGGTGCTGCAATTTTTCATTAACATGATTTGGAAGGATGTTTTTTTAAATATTAGTGAAGTATTTGCTTTGAACAAAGGCTGCAGCCAGGAGAAACAGTGCAAACAGTAAAATGTTGATTTCTAAGGATTGCCAACCCCTACCCTCCAAACACAAATCTTTCTAATCTTACTAATCGTGATGCAGGGCTGGGTTTGTCATTTAATCAAACTGTCATCTAATCACTAATTCTGAGTCTACTCTTGTGGCTTAATAAGACATGGTTTATCCATTAAAAATACTTCGGTTCATTTTCCATTTTCCAGTCACCCAAGCCTCATGGAGAGGCTTATCTGACTGACCTCATGTGGACACTGAATTGCCTCTTGCTGTTGGAAGAGAAGTGAAGGGGATGGGAAAGATCAGAAGCCAATATTAGTGTTAAATTACCAGTTTTAGTGCAATTCCAGACATTGAGAAGCTAGGTTTTTTAATGATTTATTTTCATGGTATTCCTGGCTCAGGACTTACCCAAAGGTGAGAAGCAGGGAGAGAGGACAGGAAGTCCTTATCATAGAAGGTGCAGCTTTGGGAAATTCACTGATGATTTTTAAGTTTGTGTGGATTTTTTAAAAAATAGCATTCAATCCTACAAACCTTTGCTATACCTCAACAAAGGTATCAAATTTGGTGATGAATCCTTTGAACATTAATTGGTTTTGTTCTTTAACAATGCTGTGTTTCTTTTAAATGCTTTCTTTCAGACAAGGGGCCAGTTACCAGCCTCCTTCCTTCTCAGGTAAACCATTCCCCAGTGATAAACCACCTCCTTCTAGGAAAGAAGATGAAATTGAATAACAGGTCTCTCAAAAATGCTGTTATTCATATCCCAAGTCATGCTACAGGGAAGATGTCTCCCATTCCCCAAGAAGATCTTAAAACCAAACTAAACTCTCCATGGCGCACCCACATACGAGTTCATCGGAAGAATATTGCAAGGGCCAAAGGCCAGCTGGGCTACGGGGATACCATAGGACTGATAGATGAGCAGAGTGAGAGCTGTAAAACAAATAGTCCTGGTGCAAAGGAGGAGACTTCCAAACATTCTGACTTTGGAGAAAAAGGAGGTGGTTTGGATGACAGGACTACTCGGAAAGCTGACCAGCAGTCGTCTGAGCCAGTCTCTGTGGACAGCAGTACAAACATGTCAGTGGTTCAGCTAAAACTGGAAGCACTGGAACTCACCTCAGATGCCAAGACTGATGTTGAGTCAACATCCCATCGGTCCAGCGAGCCATGTTTATCAGAGTCCTCCACTTCATCTAGAGACAGTGGAAACCTGGCTAAATCCCCCCAGCCTGGGAACCCAAAGTCACAAGTCTTCAATCCTTTTCCCAGCATCAAGCCTCTTCGAAAGTCAGCTACAGCCAGGAATTTAGGGCTATATGGCCCCACCGAAAGAACGCCAACTGTTCACTTCCCACAAATGAGCAGAAGTTTCAATAAATCTGCCACTGGCAACAGTGCGACCAGGAAACGATGATGTACTACCTGGTAGTACTATTTATGACAGCAAAAAAAAATTTGTATTGCCTTTTTTTTTAATGTGTGCATGCATATGTGTGTCCCAAAGCATTTCTAATCACTAATTAAGTAGCAGGGACAAAAGTGGTTACCAGATATATAAATATGTGTCTTTGAAAATTGTACTTCTGTATTGTTATGGGATAGATTAGTGAAGATGCACTCTAGCACCCTGTTATTGATTCTGATGGTCCTTTGTAAAATAAACAGTAACTTGCAATGTGAAGCATACTGTTTCTAAAAAGTCTAACTCAGACATAAATCACCAGCTGCCTTTTAACTCCTCAGCACCCCATGGCTGCCTCCTGTCTTTGTTAGTTCAAAGGACAAATTGTCCAGTGCAGCAGACAGGTGTAACAGTTTTTCTGACTGTAACGCAGCTGCCCCGTTAGACCTCATCATCATGCTCTGGGAGTAGCTGGAGAAGCCATGACTAACAGAAGCACAAGCAGCCCTAGCAATCAAAAGTGTCATTTTGTGGCATCTGGCTTCAGATGTTCTTGAGCAGCATTTTGTGCTTCTCTTCCCACAGCAATTCTCTGCTGATACTGTTTTTAATATAAATGTAATCATTGAGCATGAGAACAGCAGATGTAAGTCCATCCACAACACGGATTTGCTCCTTCTCTGTTACATGTGTACATACATACATTTGTGTTACTGCTGGAGAGTTTCAGCACTGTAAAGTTAGGAATTAGGTACAACTATATGTGTAGTTGTATGATTATTATTATGGCGCATCTTGGCTTCAATGGATTTAAAATCTATCATCTAGGTTAGACTTGTAGTTAAATAATATTTGCCAGCTTAGCATAGGTAAAATATATGAATGTTCCAAAGTAGTTTAGGGATTTAAATTCTATAAATAGAGTGATTAGATACTTAGAGTGCCAGTTCCCATTAAAAGCCAACACATCAGACACTGTGCTAGTGGGAGGGACCCTTGGGCTTCCATGTCTTGGTTCCTTTTTGGTGTGAAAGAACAATGGCAAAGTGATAACGTGAGTATTTATTTCCAAATCCTAAAGCAAAGCTGATGAATACCATAAGTACTTTATACATATATATATATATACACATATATATATATGTATATAACAGACACAGGCAGAGAAACTAAATGTAGATAATTCAACTTCAGGGTTGCAAAATCAAGCAATTCAGGTTGCTCTTAAAACATCTCAGCTGTGTCAAATGGTATGTACTGAACATTCATTACCTTGATTCCTAGTTTCCTGTGGCATGAAAGGGCCAATATTTTAAACTGGAGTAAAAGCAGTAATGATGAATCAGCCCCATTGTATGTAATATCTTACTTCCTTTTTAAAATTCTTTGTTAAATTTGCAGATTAATATATCATTGTCTGTTTATTAATGTATCCCATAACTATAGTATGTGACACCAGTTTTACTGTATACCATAATTTATAAGCTGTACAATGTACCCTGTTCATTGTTGTGAGTCAGTTTAATTTTGCTGTTGTTTTATATAAGTGTAGGCATACAAAATAATATACAAGTATGAACACTATAAATATAAAACAAATGTAGGCCAGATCTTGCCCCTGCCTTATTTCCAGGCTATGGTAGTATTGCTACTAATGATTACTTACAACACTAAATAAATCTAAAATAATGTAGAATTTAGTCACTGATTATGGACTGTGTGTGAATTGTTTCTGCACTGAATTAGAAGAAACTCTCAAAAATTTTCCTGTGAATCATCCTCCCCAGTTTTTCTTAGCTTCAGTGTATCACGTGGCTGTATGCTGAAACAGTACAAATAAAAGGACTGTCAATCTGTAAAACCTGCTAAAATGTTGCAAGTATGTGCATGAATTTTCAACATTTTACAAAGTGATTAAGCAGTGGAAAATCAAATTCTTTATGGATATAGGTCTGGGGAAAGAACAACACATTCTAGTGATTCAGAAGTAATAATTTACAAGTGTGCACTCAGGTCTTGGACTGTTACGAGTGAGGCAAAGGAACCATGGCTACTCAGTGCATTAGTTTGATGATGCTTGCTGCAGGAAGTTTTCTTTTAAGTACTGCTTTATGAGAAAACAGAATGTCATGTTAGCTACCTCAAAACTACAGTTCTGTACCTCAAAGGCTCTTCACTCTCTACCTGAAATACATCTGTTGAACGTACAGCAAAGGCAACTTCATTGCTTAGTACTGAGACAGAACATTACGATGAGGTGCAGAAAACCAGAGAAGTTTCCCGTTATTTTTCCCTAAAGAATCCCTTCAGCAAATGAGATCTAGTGATGAAGCAAGTTGTGCTTGGAAAAGTGGCATAGCAGCACTGAGAGTGCTGGAAAGTATGATGAGTCTGCGCCATAAACAGTTCTGCTTGAGCCTCCTTGGGCTAATGCTCTCTTGCATGTGACTAAATGACATTTCTTTGTTGTTTTTTGGGGTTTTTTAATTTATTTCTTGAGTCTGGTTTTTTCTCTCTTTTTTTTAATTATTAGGATCATATTGACTTTTACTTCTGAGAATGTATTTCACCCTCATCAAATGAAAGCTCTCAAAGGGCAGGCATTTGGTTTCATTTTGTGGACACTTTAAAGTCCTGCAAGTGGAAACAGGTCCAAAGCTATTCAGAAATTATTCGCAATTGTTTATGCTTTGGGGGTGAAAATAGTAGATGGTAGAGATCAGTTTTTCAGAATTGCTATCAGCAAACAATTGATTTCACACATAACTGCAGCTATAGAGCAAATTCAATTTTTTGTACTTAACAAAAATCCTACCTCCATTCAAAAGAACCTAGGTGGTTGCTCGAAAGGCAGCAAAACATGATTTCATGCAAGAGTAAAATGCAGCCCTTTACACTGGTGTTTCCAGTTCAGTTAAAAGTTCATTTTCAAAATTCAATACTTAAAATCTGTATCAAACTTCCACAACATGTACTTTGAACCATATGAAAATCTTCATACAGAAATAAGGTGAGTGATTTCACTGTACTGTAGTTTTCCTTGACCTTTGCAAGGAGTTATCTCATGCCCATCCATGGGCAGTGGTAGCATCTGGCTGAGTGGCAGGGAGCCAGTATCATGTGACACCTGAACGTCATTCAGCTCCACTGAGGTATGAAGGGACAGAAAATTCATCCTAACGCATCCCTATCCTAGTTAATGCTTTGTTTTTGCTCCACTTTTAGTTGCTTTTTGTTGGTGAAAGATTCATTCAAGGCAGGGGGTTGTCATAGAGCCCTGCCAGTGATTTGAGACGTGGTCATCCCAGACAAGGACTTCAGCTCTTGTGTCATCAGCCAGCAGGGCCTGGCCACGTGATTGGTTTGTCAGGCACCCAGAAGCTGCTTGGATACCTTTGAACACGTCTGTGTTAACAGAATCCTTGGGAAGGTGTGCTCCTCTGAGAGGGTCAGACGTGGGAGGGGTGAATCCAGCGCACTGCAGGAAAGTGCACGTGAAGGGTCTCTTCTGCGCAGCCTTCCCCACTGAAGAGCCTTTACCAGCACCAGCTGACAGGCTGATACAAGATATTTGACAGGATATAGGACATAGAATTGGTTTGCAGTGTCAGACCATGCTCAGGCCCAGCCTCCCCCAGCCCCGCAGGATGCCATTTCAGCTGTGCTTCATCCTACGAGCAGCACACAGCATTCACTGGCCCACCGCAGGTTTATAAAGAACCACAACTGTTTCCGAGTTGTTTTCTGATAAAACTATCAAACCACACTGGCTGACCACAAATCAGCAGGCAGGCGTGGTGGTGGCACAACAGGTTGTACATGTGGATGGAGAGATTGGGAGAAGGGAAGGAGCAACCCATCCAGGCAAAAGGTACAAGAAGTTTTGAGGGAAAGCATGGTTTTTCATTCTCACTTGTTGGTTTTCTGATGTTTGATATTTGTTGGTGACATGGGCAAATTTTTTGATCAGTTTCCTCATCTTTTTCATACTGCATCAGGAAAGACAGGTGCTTTCTGCATCTCAGGACTCAATAGTTTTGCAACTATTCCTCTCTATTTGTGCTTTCCCTTTGAGAACTCCCAAGCATTACTTGCATTCATTGCCTGTGTGTTTGATGAGTTTTCAGGAAGATAAGGGCAGCCATGCTGGTTGGCTTAGCCTAGTGTCTTTTCTCTGACAACCAATGGCTGGAAAAAGCTAAGAAAAGAGTCCTGTAGGAGCACAGCACATCCAGAGGCAGCCTTCCCTTGGGGCAGTCACCTGATTTTTTCTGGGTTGAGCACCTCACAGAGAGGTGAGGCAGAGGGCCGGGCCAGCGGCTCATCCACAGCAAACCAGCAGTGCTCTGGTCTGGGCAGCTGTGTGCACAGCAGGCACCACTAACAGAGGTTCAGCAGCATGATTTCCTCCTTCACATGAAAAGAATAATAATAATGGAGACATGGCCAAGAACAAAAAGAATAATAAACACCAGAAAGCATGAGCCTGAAGCAGCAGCTGTTGAGGTGGTTCCTGCTGCTGCCGGTTTGCCTCTGTGGGCTCCACTTGCACTTCCAGCCTCATGGTGATTCCTTCCTTCCAGACTTTCTGCACTCCCCTCACAGGGGAAATGTCATGGGACTTACTTAGCTGGAGGGATCTTCCAAAGCACCAGGAGGTGGGAACAGACTGGAAAGCCTCACAGGCCCTCAGAAGGTCAGACATGGCTGGAAACCCAGATCCAGCGCCTCACAGTGCTGATCCACAGCCTGGGCAGTGATGAAGGACTCATGGACAGTTGTTCCTGGCCAGTTTTTCAGCCCTTTTCAGACACAAACAGTGGTGTTGCTCTGCTCCTGCTGCTCACTGTCCATGACGGCTCCCCCCCCTTGCTTTCCCTTCCTAACAGCTCCAGTGACTTCTCTAAATGACACATGAGTACAAACCCAGAGTGAAGGGCAGTTGCCAGTGAGTGCAGACAGACCACAAGCACACTTGGGGAAGGAAGGTGTTTGGCCAGCAAGAAGGAAGTAACTTTATTCTTATGAAAAATAGGTAAGGTCTCTAGCAAACACCTAGTATAGGGATAGGAGTCCCATGTTAAGACTTTGAGAGGCCGAAGATTTACAGCTCACCAGCAAGCAGTCATGGGTGTTCAGGGAGAGGAGAGCTAAGTGGAGCCTTACAAGGTGTGAACTTGTAGTTCCAGGCACCAAAAGTGGTGTCTGAAATGGTACAACGTTTTTCACAACTGTAACTTATAATTGCAGCTTCTCTTACTCTCCTAATAACATCTTTTAATGAAAATGGGTTTCTTTTTTTTTCCTTTCTGTTTCTTTTTTTTTTTTTTAAATAAATGTAAGTCTATTGCTCTGTTTATCTGCACCAAAATACAGACCTGGTCATCCTCTGCTTGTTCCCACACTACCAGTCAGTCACATTAGACATACATTGTGCCCTTTTGAACTCCATATTACTGTGTATGATAATTTTAATACTGTTTCCTCTGCACTAGTAAACTTTTCACCCAGCTGCAACAATACTGTTCAGTGTCTGGCCTCCAGTGCTCTTGGAGAAAAGTCCTTTCTCCAGAGGGAACAAAAGGACTATTGTCTGCTTGGCAGAGGGCCAGGTGACTTGGTGCTGCGGAACACGTTCTCTATCCCCACTAGCCAGCGCTGAGTCACTGATTTCCATCCAGACTGGAAAGTGTTTGTTCCACTCATGCTGAAGAGGCACTTCTGCCATCGTGTGAGAGGCACGTTGTCCCACACCACCGCTGAACCTCCAGGCCGGTGTGACAGACAGCGCTGCCGAGGATTTCACTGTTGCAGTCGGCAAGACATGATAGCATCTTCTGCAAAAGTGCTGCAGTATCTGGCTACAAAGGTGCAATACTGCTGCTAGAGGTTAGGCAGGTTCGCAGCCATCACCACCAGCAGGTCAGTGATGTGTCCCCCGGCTCCCACGCGTCCCCTGGCTGTGTTCATACCCATTCATGGTGACCTTCTAGGAATGGTCACTAGGTGCCGCTGGTGCTCCATGCAAACACAACTGCTGCACTTCCTGCGAAAGGAAATACAGTCGTAGCTTAGTGTTTCCAATTTTTATCCATTTCCTATCAGTTGTGAAGCACTTTCCAGTCCGTTCACCTTTGATTTCACATTGCAACCTCTCTGCTGTGACTCCTCTTAGTAAGCTTGCTAACCTTGAGCAGTGATCCCAGAGCACAGAGACATCCTAATGGTGTGTCTTTGGAAACAGTGCCTATATCAGTACCCTAAAATGCTCTAAAGCCTCTTTCTCAGAGAAGTAACAAGTTTTCTCTTCGGAGAATGAGCTGTCATACAAAATTCCAGTTGCAGGCAGCTGAAAGAAGCTTGCTGGATTCACTGGGTGCCTTGTTGAGTCTTGTTTAGTTTTAGAAGTGTGCCAGCAATACAACCAGTTACTGCCAGTCATGAATCAGCTGAGGTATTTTATCATAAATACCAGAGCTGAGCTGTTCCATGAGCACCTCTCCTATGAAGACAGGCAGAGAGAGTTGCGTTGTTCAGCCTGGAGAAGGATGCGAGGAGGCCTTATAGCAGGCTCCCAGTACCTATAGGGGCCTTATAAGAAAGATGGGGACAAAAATTTAGCAGAGCCTTTTGTGATAGGAGAAGGGGTATGGTTTTAAACTAGAAGAGAGTAGTAAAACACTGGCACAGGTTGCCCAGAGAGGTGTGAATGCCACACCCCTGGAAACATTCAAGGTCAGGCTGGACGGGGCCCTGAGCAACCTGGCCTATTTGAAGCTGTCCCTGCTTATTGCAGGGGGTTGGGCCAGAGGGCCTTTAAAAGTCCCTTCCAAACCAAACCATTGTATGATCACACGGTGATTCTCAGGTACATGTGTGGCCCAGTCACAGCCATTGCCAGCATCCCAGCAAAATGTCTTGAGTCTTAGATTTGCAGTTCAGTTTTTCAGCAGCTTGCTTTGCAAATTATTGTGACCAGACACATGCAGCAACACACATCCTGACACAGCCTCACTGAATGTGCTCCAGACAGTTTGCTGCCAGGAAGAAGCACTAGCTGAATGCAGGTCACTTGAAAAAGAGGCATCCTATATCCATTTAAGGACTTAGGCTCTTAAAGCAGGACCAAGATGTTATTAAGATGCTTAAAAAGAAACACAACCCTTGCCTAGCTACTGCACAGCAACAGTGGCTTTTGGTACTCTATAAAATTTCCCTGTTTAGCTTCAGCACTCCCAGAGCACCTAAAATTCTGCTTTTGTTTATGTTATCTATGTGTCCCTTGGCTAATCCACATGTGAGCAAAAATGTAGTCAAATGAAGCTGAAAAACTGACTCTGATTCACTCTGAGATTTGGCTGGCAAGCCTAGAGCTCCTACTTGTCTTTTGATAATGAAATTCAGCAAGGGACAAATCTTGATGTGCCTGGGCAGAGCCAGAAATGGACTGATTTTGGACATTCAATCAGGATGTGCCTAAAGACAGTGTGGTTGTTTCCAGCTATTATGAACCAGCCACAAGTTTCATTTTTGTTCTTCATGTCTACTTTTCTTCTCATCGAGTTTCTTTTTGTTTGTTGATGGGGGTTTTTTGTTGTTTTGGGTTTTTGTTTTGTTTTGTTTTCCTCCAGTGTTACAAGCCCTCCCACTTACATATCGACACTGTGGATGTTTTCTCTGTTTGGTTTTTTGTGGGTTTTTTGGAGCCTTAGCTGCTAACATTAGACTATACCAACAAAAACACAAAAACAACCCCCACCCCAAACCCCGAAACAGAAAAGGAGAACATTGTCTCTAGGTCTCTTAGGATTGAGAAGGTTTTTGCCAAAAGTTTGAACATCAGAAGGGAAAAATTTCTCCCAGAGCAGTTATTCCTATTTTGATTCTGGATTACTTTGGAAGCATGATGTGTGGTTTCTTAGCATTTTGACATAAAGAATATTGCTGTCCTTCAAAATTGAGAGAGTAGTAGTTGTTCAAGTCGACAGCAGCAAATAAATGACCTGCAGGTTGTGCAGTTGAAGGCAACTATTCTCAGAGGAAGAGATGAACGAGAAACTGCAGAGGCTTGAAGGAAGGTGAGAGCAATGCTCCAGCTGGGAGAGGACTGGGATGGGCATGGCTTTTCTCTTCCCTTCCTTTCCTGTACGGTGACTTGTGTTCTGCCTCCCTTCCTTAGGAAACAGCTAAAGCACAGGTCTGAGACTATGTTTTGGCACTCGCTGGAATCACTGCAGTCAAATACAAGTCATTTGAGTGAATTGCTACACAGCTGACACTGCAACAGAACTAGTTGCAGGTTAAAATGTCTCACTGTCCGTGTATTTCACTGCTGCTCAGAGAAGATGGAAGGACTGGGAATTTGATGCACTCAAAATTGACTGTAGATAGTGAGTGAAATACAGCTATTTTTTCTTTCAGAGGTGTGTTTCACTCCACGGTTCTGTTGGAGAGTATGGAAAGCTTTGATGAAGGTACTTTGAAGATGATGAAAAGAGCTCTCACATATGTGTAGAAAAAAAAAGGAACTCTTTTTATCTTCTCCTATTCTTGCACAATGGACTGACTAATTGGAAATGGGATTGAAAAGTTGCATTTTGTTTATTCATCAGCTTTTAAACTCCATCCAGAACAGAGAATAAGTCCTGCTTGCTGTTCTGTCAGGTGGAATGTGCCCACATGATTTCAAGCTCTGTCATTCACATATGCAGATTGTTACAGATGAAATGTATTCTTCACATTGTTTTGCTCACTACTCGTATGCAGAGAAGCATTAGGGAGAAGAATGCCTCATATGCACTAACCCTGAAGTTATTATTCTCAAAATAAGTGTTGTAATATAACTCTGTTGTCTGGAAGGTATTGCCAGGCTCTCTTTTTAGCTCTTGAAATGGTGTGCAATGTTGCTGTGATGCAGATTTTTAGTTTGCTTACACCATGGGCTCTTGCTTGAAGTTAAGACACCTCTGGATGGGAAGAGGATGTCAGCTTAATTCCTCAGCTGCCTTCAGATGGTGGTCTCAGCTGAGGAAGGATGGACTCCATCTTCCCTCAGTGTTGGGAAGATCCTTGGGCCTAGTGAAGGAAGCTGAGATAGGGTGCCCCTTACCCTTTCTCCCTGGGCATAGTGTACCTCTAAATTGGGCTAAGATTCCAGCTTGAGCTGCTGGTTCTGTGCAGCTCTTCACCTATGACAACTGGTCTGTGGGCCGCCTCCATCTACACTGTTGCTGTTTTCTTTGGAGAAAATGGGGAGCTACTCTTGAGGCTGAGAATGCTGCCCTAGCAGGCAAGCTAGGGCCTTTTCCTGCATTTTCTTTGTGTTCTCATGAGAGAGTATGATTTTAAGGCTGAACTACAGGAAATCTGCCTCCCTGGCTTTAGCGTCACTACATCCTGTAGTGGTTTAGACCCATCACAGCAGTGGCTGCAAGAGGCTGAACAGGACACTGGGGAAAGAAAGAGGATTTGTGGGGAAGGAGCATCCCATTGGCACCTGTCCAGCCAAGAACTGACACCATCAATAATAAAGCCTGGGGGGAGTGGGTGTCCCAACCAGCATCCAGCCCCTGTGGCAGCTGCCCTGGGGCCACTCTGATTTACCATGCCAGGTTTTAGTCTGTTCAGAGTGCTGAACAGCAGAAAGTCAAGAAGAACTTGGTCTATCGTTTGCTGCTGTTCAGAGCTAAATGGAAGAGCAGAACCAAGCTGATGAACAAAATCCCTTTATCTGGAAGTCACAGAACTCTCTGTAGGGAAGCTGTACATGGGGGAAGGTCTCTGTAGGGCTGCACAGAGCTTTAATGCTTGTAAAAAAGAAGAGCAGCTGGCAGTATGATTTTGAGCACCGCCTACTGCTACATTAATCACTAACAGATTTTACGTGTATAGAAGTGTAACAGTGAGTGAAAAAAAGGTGATTTGGTCCCAAAGAGTGGAGTATAGACCTGACAGGAAAAGTGGACTTACATTTTGTAAGGAAAAGGGTTGAAACATTCTAGGTAGATTTTGCTAGATGTAGTTTAAGTGAAATAAAGAAAAAAAAAATCTCACAGTGTTGACAATACCTCATGCTCACATTTCTAATGAAACATTGTAATTCCCAGTTTCTATTTTTGCAATGTTTACGTTATGTGATGAACTTAAATCATATGTGCTACATCAGTGAAAAAGCTTTCCTCAGTTGGCTTGGAATGCCCCGATCCTCTGGCATTTTACTTTTGAGAGAAGCATGGGGGTGTTTTCTCTCTCCCTGAACTTGACTTCCCTCCTTTTGGCACACAATATGTGTTTGTCTGAGAACTAAGCTGCCCACAGAATGGGCAGGCTCCTGGCATTGCTAACTGGAGGAGAAGGGCTCAGTGCAGCAAACGCTTGAGTTGCCTGCAGAATAGTTACTCAGATTCACCTGAAACCTAAGGCAGATGTTATGGTCTTTTTAGAAAATACTAGTGCTTTTCTGATGTTTGCTGGTTTTCTAACAAAGGATTGAAAAGGTCTCCCAGGATAGGATGCTCTGAGAGGTGTAAAATGAGACTGCAATGCACAAATTAATTAAATAAGAAAGTAATTAAGGGATAGAGAAGGCCTGAAGAGATGGAGTGGCTTTTTGTTTGAGAAGAATAGGTATATACCTCTCATTTTGCATTAGGTTTTACCCTTCCTTTCTGCAATAAGCCCTAAGTCAGTTAACTGTTTGCTGTGACTTTAGCAAAAAACATCTCCTATTTCTTTTTTTTTTTTGTCGCTCACGGGCACCTTGGGTTCAACAGAAAGCTTTCTGACTTTGATCCAACTATTTGCTCAGTTTAACAGAAGTTTCTGTTGTTATTCAGTATTTCACAAGGGCACCAAGAGGGAATTTGTCAGCACAGGGATTCTAGTTAATTAAGAGGCTGTCAGGAACACCCCTGAGACAGGAAAGGAGAAAGGCCACTGCAAGGCTTGGCTGGGATGTGAGTAGGGGAGGTGAGGAAAGATTCCTGAAACAGGGCAGTAGAAGAAATGGAAAGGAAAGAAAATAAATCTGAAGACTAATAGAAAAAAAGCAATATCAAATCCAATTATTCAGTTTATTCACACATTTCTGTTTTGTTTGTCTATTGAGCCCGTCAGTCACCTTGCTTCAGAGCTGGCTAAACCAGAGGCTCTTTGTTATCCAAATGTGTCTTTTTTTTTTTTTTCCTTGGGGTTCTTTGTCAGGGACATATATCTGAGGATGCTCCTAGGACAAATATCCCTCATTACCATTTTCAGAACAACTGTAGCTCCCTGCTGCATGGAGACGTGGAACTTCTGCAAATCTTCTCTGTCTCCCCTCTCCAGGGAGGTACCTGTCTCCTAAGCACCCCAAAACAACAAAGGATGAGACCTTCTCCAGAAAGCAGACTTAGATCCCCACTTGGTTCAGATATCATGTTCTGGGATTGAACTGCAGGAAGCCTCTGTAAAAAACTAGAGCAGAAGTTCCGCCACTACGGTCCAAGAAAAACTGTCAGATCACACAGCGGGCCTGCTTGTCTTGTGCTGCTTCAAGTTGCCTCCTTGCTTTGCATCACATCACATGTATCTTCAGGTGTCCAGTCACAACTGGAAGAGAAACCAGCACAACTGTTCTTTCCGGTCTTTCCTTTCTGAGCACTAGTCCATGTAAATTTGAGTGTTCTTGGATTTTCTTTTAGTAACTCCTACTGTGTAGCTACAGAGACCAGGTTACACAGGGCTAAAAATGAAGGGGATTTTGAGGGATTTACAGATTGTGCCTATTTCCTAGAAAGACATTATGGTTTTTGAAGTTCACATAAAAGTGTGCCAAAATTATGAGCAGAAAGACTGCAGGACAAAGCATCAAGGAGGAGGGTTTTTTATTAACTGCATTTCCTTGGGACTCTTCTTATCAGTGGGGTATTTGCACTGGACTATTTTGAGTATCACTAAGGATTTCTATGTCTTTCAGGAGAGAAGGCTCAACACTCTAACCAATAGCATAATATTTGTAAGTTTTCTGTTGGATTAATCTTCTATGACATCAAAAGCTCTGTTAACTTTTCATCAAAGGGGCTCATGTTTTATACAGTGAAGAAACTGATACAGACCAGTGGATTTAGCTGTTAAATTTTCCTGGTGTTTACAAAAGGAGTTCCTGATGTGTTCTGCAGCCTTCATGTGCTGCCATTGCACGTAGGAGTCACACTGGGTAGACAGCTGCAACAGGCTGTTAGGCTCAAGGAGCTTCATTTGAGGATCAGCCTTAAAGGCATTTCATCCAGTTACAAGGGTGGGAAAATACAGTTCCGTGCAGAAAATTCCCTACTACGTTTCAGTGTTTCACCTTCTCATACTGCCTTCTGAATTCAGGTTCTCTCTTTGCTATGCCTTTTCCAGAATGTTTGCCTCTGTAATATTTGTCCCCAAAAGACACCTTTGCCACTTTCTCCCTCACAGTTACTAAGACACAAATATTCATGGGGAAATGGAGGAGTGTTTCGTTTCTGGTGTGGTTCTTTAAACAACAAGTGGGTGTGCTGGGCACTGGGAAAGTGATTTCCCACCCCCACGTCTATAGTTAGAGTAGTCTTGGTGTTTACCACACTCCAAAGTCACGCTGGCACCAGCCAGGGTAAGAGAAGTGGAGTATGAGAAACAGAAGTACCACATACCAACAGCAAAGACAGCGGAAAATAAAGCAGTGCAAATCTGACTACTGCTTGGATGAGATACAAAGGTGCCCTCTACTCGGTATGATGTACCTCACAGGTATTCACACCTGCTTGCCAAGAGGGTTGAGCACCCCTGTAGGTCTTCTCTGTTGAAGGAGGATGGGCTTACTTCATTTCATATTTCAGATACCCTTGCTTGCTTAATCCTCCCATCTGTGGATATCTATGTCCTTACCTCAGACATGAAGGAACTTGGACCTTCCTCCAGCTTGCCTTGGGCATGCAGACCCGGAGCGTGGCTGCCCTGCTGCTGGGTCCGTAGGATTTCCTGTCCACCCACAGGAGCAGCTGAGGCACTTTTTGGTGACAACAGCCACGGGGTGAATGACTACCCTCCTCATGTGTCCTGTTTCTAAGGATAAAGTGACATTTTCTCCCAGATAAGGCCTCACTGATATTCCAGAAGACTGTCTAGTTACTGGAAGCAATCATCTGCTGAACCATTTCTACAGGTAATACACTGTGCAGAGAATAATTTAGCACTTTTAAAGTATAGGTGATTTTTTTTCTTGGAAAAATGGCAATATCCAAAGGGTAGATATTGCTTAGGAGTGTGTTTATTCCCTCACCATGTGCAATCTGTCTCTTTGTTTTCTGAAAACTAACCCTTGGGGTTTTTCTTCAATTTCTATGTTTTTATGTTTCCATGAATCCGTGGTTTGCTGGTTCAGTGCACTGCACCATTCTCTGGTTTCCTCTCCAAAACTTTCAAGCTGGCCTTAACCTCCAAGTACAACAATTGCAAATTGTTTTTCCCAAGATTAATCAGACTCCCTGAGCAAATCCCTTTTTTTGGTGGGGGGGACAGTAAGGGGTATTGTTCTTAGCTTCCCATTGTAATTCCCATCATGCACATTTGAATCAAAAGCTCTGATGCAGAGAAAAATTTAATGTTTCTATCTCTTACAAAACACATGTCTTCTGAAAGTTTTGTTATTTCTGGGAGTATGATACTATTGAAATCTCCACAGCAGAGCCTGCAGGTGGGCTCACTTTAGCTAACTTAGCTGGAAGGCATCATCTTTGTCTCCAGGGCCTCTCACTTGGAGAACACACCAGGAAAATATCTCTGTCTTTACCCTATTCTTAAACTCTTTCTTTGGCATAACTGAAGGACTGGACTGGGGAACCCTGGGTTAATCCAACAAGACTGTGCTAATGAATTTATGTTCTGTCATTAAATCTCTCCCCCTGACATGGAATTATTTAAAAATTAGTTATTTTCCACTCTTTTCTCTTCCTGCTTCTCCTTGTCCCTCCTGGCAGCAGTGGAACTGTCATGCTTGGTTGAAACCCTAGAGGTGTCTCTTGCCTTTGCAGAACACTCCACTTTCTCTGGAGCTCTCTCCTGCGTGTTTTCTCCCCATGAGCTTTTTTTCCAGTTCTCTGTTTCTAGCTCTTGTCCTCTGTGTCCATCTTGGCTTGCTGTCATTCCACCACTTTCAGTCTTTCCTTGCATTATCATTAATGTTAGCTGAGGGTAGAAACCTATAATTAAATGCTCCATTAAATACTGCATAATGAGAGCATAATAGAGCAATAGATAGGACAAGAACACTGAAGAAAAGATGAAGGAAGGTCACTCACACTGTTAACACTGGTGCCTAAGCAGTCGATTCATTAATCAGCTGCTATAACTAGCCCTTACCAGAACGGTTTATGGGCTGTTCTCTTTTAGCCCCTGTCTCATGTAGAGATAGATGTTCCTTGAGAGCTATCGGCCAGAGAGGGTGTTTCAGGGTCCTTTTAATCACTGCCAGTCATCACTGAGCAGGTTACTCATGGTTACTCATTACCTCAGCTACTCTAAAGGTAAGCAGCAACAGCAGCAGCAACAGTTACCAAATTTACCGAGTCATTTTTTAGTTTGTTTTGTGAAAGAATGAGTTGGACAGATGCAGAGTCTAGAGATCTCTGAGTGCTATTCCTCTAGATACTCACACACCATGAGTGCTATTCCTCTAGATACAGTATAGTATGGCATCAAGAAGGATTTTAAAAAGGACATTTCATGATGGCAAGCCTGATATTGATAGGAAATGACAACCAAAGAATTTGAAGTATAGTCTGAAGGTTTCACAGCTACAAGTTACTGATGTTTATCATTCAAGAGACACTGTCAGAGGAAAGTTAAATTATTTGCTCAGTGCAACACAGTGAGCCAAAGCCAACACATAGTTGAATCCAGTCACTGTCATCTCCAGGCTCAAATACAACCATAAAAATTACCTCTTTTCATCAAAAACAACCAATTCAAAGCAAAAAGAAGATACCTCTTGGGTACAACTAGAAACCTCTAGTGTCCATAATGGCACTGTCTTTTAGAGACTTTCACAATTTTGTAATAACTGTGGGATTTTGTTCCTTCCAGTGTCTGATTAACTACACATTTGGTTGCTTGGGTACTAAAGCTGAAACTATCAATTTTATATATATTCATTTACTTATGAGAAACACATAATTATTTTATGGTAAGATGTGCCCTATCTCTGAGAATTCTGCATTCAGTCTTGCTTCTGGCATGTTATAATCTTCCACCCTTTCACAATATCTGGATGGTGCCATATCTAACGTGAATACTCTTAATTCTCCTGAGCGTGTCTCAGCACAAATCTGATGTTCTAATCCCTGTCCTTTGGCATGTACATTTTGTGCAATTTTCTAAAAATTGAACGTTTCAGGTTTATTTATTTTCTACTTTTAACTAATTTCCTGCAGCTTAGTCAGTTTCTCATCCCCAAAGTGCTTTTCTTTGTAATCTTTCCCCTTTTTCTTTAAAATTCAGTTGAAAGTTCTTTATTGGAAGAAATGAAGATCCTTCTTTGTCATACAACTGTTGTAGACATAGAAAGCCAGGATATTTGAGAACTTAAGGGCAAAATTGTCTCTGGTGAATTATCCACTACAGGATATAGATTTTGGCTGGAGGTTTTAACTCTGTCTTTTATGAGGTAGATATTCCATGTTGATTTCTAGGGGAGTTGCAAGCACAGTAGAAAAGGAGGATACTTGAGTAGGCACCCTCATACGAAAATAATAAGAGAATTCTTCTTCATGCTTTCAGTGTCCTTGAGAGTATGGAACTTATGCCAATGGCATAAGGTATCCTTTACTCTTGGTTAAATGTTAATGAGCATTGGGGCTGTTATGTAGTCATGACATTTCCACATTAGTAAGTCCATCTGTCACTGAAGAGGGAGAAGTTAGGCTTAGTCATGTGGCTTAATGACAGACTTCTCTTAGGCTTCATCCCCGAGGTTTTAAAAAACAGCCAAATTTTTCATTCCAGAGGAGAGTGAACTTCCGCCGGAGTGAACAATGGCTGTGAAGGTGCCAAAAGTGTAGGATGCCATTAAAAATTGTTCTCCCCCATCTTGGACTGTCAGTCAAAGGAGACCCTTTACAAAGGAGGGTATTTACTGGGTCTCTGCTACATGTCAGCAGAGTTTATGTAGTCCATGTTTTTCTGGGATGGTACCTACCGTTCTCTGAGGTTTTTCCACTCCATTCCCAGCAAGGGTGATTTGGATTTCACCTGTGGGCTGTGTTTTTGTGAGTTTAAAGCAATATTCATTTTGAGTGTTTAATTCAGGTTACCTGCTTTGAACATCTTTGCTGTTGTGAAAGTGTAAATAACTGGCCTAGTTTTTATAGTTCTCTTTTCCTTCTTCCCTGCAAAATTTCAGAAATGCTTTCTTTAACATTTGGTGATTTATAAATCCAACTTAGAGAACAGAAAAAGCAACAGCCAGCCATATTATTTACCTTTCTTGTTACCCTGACCCTCTAGCTAGGTCATCTGTTTAAATTGTCCAAAATTCCTGGCCAAGCTCTGCTCAGTTTTCTCTTCAGTTCAGTCCAAACCCAAGGATATTTTTTCTTTTATCTGCTCTGTCCAAATTTCAAAGGGTTAACAAAGAGACAGATGAGTGACATTTTCTTTTGAAGAACAAATGAAGAAACCAGAGAGGGGAGGGAAGAAAGCCTTCCTCGGGAAGCTGGGAATATTTATGAGTGTAAACTAGGTGGGAGCCTGCAAATCTGCAAAATGTTAAAATAACTGTGAGGAATTATTTGAGTGAAAGGTACCACTAGGTGAATTGCTTGTTATCCTTCATCATCTGTGATAAGACTAGAATAGATCACTGTGATATTCTTGTCTGATTCCCTACTTAACATCTTTATAAGGCCTCCCCACTTGAACCACGGCAGAACACAGAACACCTGTTTTTCTGCAAAGCCAGGTTTCCAGACATGATCAATCCCTTCAGATTATGTCAGTTGTGTTTAATGGGACTGTGTGCCTTTTTTTCTGAGTTTGTTTAAATGGAAATTCCTAACATAATCTCGGAGGAGAAACACCTTCCAGTAGCACATGTGCCTATGTAGGTATGCACCTACAATTTCAATATTCCTACCTTAATCGAACTGCAAATAGCCTTTAGATATTCTCACAGCTCACCTCTGAATGTCCGCTTTTTTAGTCCCGTCCAGAAAAATATGTAATTAATTTAAGGAAATAGAAACTATTTCAGTAGGAGAGTCTGGGAAAAGCCCACAATCTTATGAGGTGCAAGGATCTGGGCTCAAACCTGTGCTGTCTGCCGAGGCAGCATGAGCAACCCTGTGGCTGGGCTCTGTGTGAGGTCCAGCCCTGTAAATGTGTCCTGGGGAGGTCAGGTCTCATCAGCCAAATAGGCTTTTTTTCCACTCATCTGCTCTGTGACTTGTGCTGTGCCACAGAAATGAGGAACTTGGGATTTAGGAGATTTGAAAGATTCATACAGGATTTTGTGGGAAGGAACGGTACCCACAACACAGACTCGCAGAGGAGATAAAATCCAGCTACTGCCCCTGGGACTCAGATAGTGCCCCTTGGTCAGTGTGGTTTCTGAGGCTCTCTGTCTCCTGTTTTCTTTCTTTCGCTCTTCACTGAAAAACTTTAACTAGAGCAGCGTTGCATACAGGACCTTGCAGTACTGGACAGTCATTTGAGAGTGGTGTTTTCACCTTCATTTATACCTAATTTATCCAATTTCTACTTCACTTATCACTGCCATGTTCCCTTGGCACTGCTATGACACCTTAACCAATCGTTAGTAATACAGAGAAACATAGTGGCCTTGTAGCCTTAGGGTCTAAAAAATTGTGTCAGGATCTGTTTTCTGCTAGCCTGTCTGGGTCAGTATTAATTCCAGCAGCTTCTCCAAAGTGGGGTATACATCCCACACCATCTTTTCCTTTCCACAGGCAAAGCACAAATGGATCTGTGGAGCTCTAGTGGCTCTCCTGGCATAATTTGAAGCTGGGCAAGAAATGGTGTTAGCAGACACTGGCCAAGTTTTCATTCTAAAGGGTGCTGGCTGAACTTGGCCAAGTCTTCCAAAGGCAGGAAAGATATGTGAAGGCTGCATGAGCAGGGCAAGGAGTCAGCCTTGTGTTTGGCTTTCCTGTCAGCAACATATGACATGAGACTGAGGTGAAAGGTGGAAAAGTACCAAGCGTGAGTGGTTAAGTGTACAATGGGAAAACAGAGACAGGATAAGATACAGAAAGATTAAAGTCTAGATATGGGAGGATTTAAGTCTTCAAGCTCAAAAGTGTTCGTGAAAGGGTTGGGAAGCGATTGCTCTCGATGGGCTCTCTTCCCAAATAAATCACTCTCTTCTATGACAGCAACACTACCTCTTCCCTTCAGTAATAAACCAGCCCCATCATTAGGCTTCTGTGTTCTGGTCTGTTAAGGAAAGTTCTTTATTTTGTTCTTAGACATGCCATCCATAAAATTCTATCTGTGTGTCTTTATTTTTTTTATTAGCTTTTTATTCCTAAACTTATAGTATTAATTGTTATCACGTCATCCTTCCTTTCCTTCTTTTCGTCTTTCTTCTTTCTTTCTTTCTTTCTTTCTTTCTTTCTTCTTTCTTTCTCTCTTTCTTTCGTAATGCTTGGAGCTTATTTTGCACTCCTACTAAGTCACATTATTTTGTAGCCATTATAGCCTTCTTTTCCAGTTGTGGTATTGTGGCTTTCTTAGCATCTAGTGAAATAATCTTAAACATCTTCTAATTAACATTTTTCTTTTTAGAGTCATCTCCCAACTGACTCCAGTCAATTGTTTTCAGCTTGGTAGAAAGCTTGCCTTTTTCAAGCCCCAAGGATGTGTATAGCTTGGACTCTGTTCTACGTACACAGAACAAAGGTAATGAAATCATGACTGCTGGCTCCTAAGCTACCACTACCTTCTACTTCTGTTAATGGTTTCTGTGTAAACAGGAGGGCTAAACTTAAATCCTCCCCATCTTGGATGTAATGCTTGAGCTCAGATGTTGTCTGTGACTCTCAGAAATGAAGGGAAAACCCATATTTGCAGCATGAGATCCTTGAAACCCTGATTTTCTCCTTCCTGAATACTGCAGTTTAGTCTGGTAGGAGTCAGTCATCATCCAAACCTCTGACCTCAACAAAACTTGAGTTCTTTTGCCATGGACATGGTATCAGTTAGACATAATATAAAACATTTTCTAACCATCCAAACCTCATGAAAATCAGACAAAGTTTTTCAACAGCCAGCGCAGACTGATATACTTCTGTAGGTATATGGATTAATTTGTACAAAGAAAAACATGCTACACACAAAGAGATTGACTTTCAGAATCTCTAATTGGTAGAAATCATCTGAAGGTATTGAAAGAGAGAGAATCTTAACTCTACTGGGAGGTTAAATCCTCTGTGGATAAAGTGTCTACCCAAGATCTGTAGGTCTGCTCTCTACATCCTTAACAGAAACTTTGAATAAATTTCCATTTTTATGCATGGTCACCATCTCCTCATGTGCAGAAAGTATCCAGTGAGGTATCTGGGACAGTTTTTAAAAAATTTTATCTGAAAATTATGAGCTCTCACACTAGAGAAAGAACTGAAGTACCATACATCTCATTAGGCCACCTTGGGTTGCTGTCTGGTGCATCCCAGACACCTGTATGTCCTGGGGGCTGGCCAGATGGAAAGCAGCTTTACAGAGTAGGAGATGGAGGTGCTGGTGGACACCAAGCGGAGCAGGAGGCAGCACTGTGCCCCGGTGGCCAAGAAGGCCAACAGCCTCCCGGGCTGCAGCAGGCACAGCCCTGCCGCCAGTCAGGGGGGTGATCCTTCCCCTCTGCCCAGCCTGGTGGGACACACCGGGAGTGCTGGACCCCCTCCCGGGCTCCCCAGTGCACGAGAGCCATGGACGTACTCGAGCAGGTCCAGTGAAGGGCCGTGAAGAGGTTTGGAGCATCTCTCCTCTGAGGAAAGACTGAGAGAGCTCAGACTGTTTAGCTGTACTGGCTATAGCTTGGATAGAGTTAATTTTCCGCATAGCAGCCTGTAGGATGCTGTGTTTTGGATTTGTGACTAAAGCAGTGTTGATAACACAGCAGTGTTTTGGCTACTGCTGTGTCGAGCTTGGCAGTGTCAAGGCTTTCTTTTCTTCCGACTGCATCCACAGCCAGTGGACAAGGGGGATGGGCAAGGTACTGAGGGAGGACTGGAGTGGGACAGCAAGGAGAGATTCCCCATGTCTCTGGCCTCAGGGGTGTTCCATACAGTATAATATCATGTTCAGCTATAAGGGGTCAAGAAAGGAAGAGAAAGCAGCAGTGGGCATGGTTATGGTGTTGGTCTTCCCAAATATCCATCACACATATTGAAGCCTTGCTTACCAGGAGAAGGCTGATGCAACATAATGAATAAAGTCCATGTTTTTCTCTGCTGGCACGTGCAGCCTGTGCTTCACTTACTACTCTGTCTTCATCTTGATCCATGAGTCTTTCTGTCTTCCTTTTATTTTCTCCCCATCCCTTGGGGGAGGGGAGTGAGCAAATGGCTGTGTGGGGATTTGGCTACTGGCTGGAGTCAACCCAGCATAGTCTAGAGAAGACAAGGCTCACAGGGGCTCACAGTAACATATAAAAATACAGGAAGGGAGGGCCCTTTACCTGGAGGTGAAATCTGAACTGCAACCAGCGGACCCTCTCCTCTCATAGCAAAAAGTAGAGAACAAAGAATGTATAACCTTCTTAACATTAAACACTGAAGTTAAAAACATTAAAGTCCAAAAAAATAAAGGACTGTTACACCTCAGTGAGCAAGAGAGCACTAAAGAACTGCTGTGAGGTTGATGCCAGTGCCTGGGTTTCACATGCAGCATCTTGCCTTGGCCTTGCTCAAGTGCATTTTACCTGTTACAGTTTCCACACAGGTACAGCTGATTGCTCCTGCTGCAGACACTCCACTGCTTCATGGGATCCTGGTTTATTGACCCAAAAACTCTTTATTCCCCCTTTAATTCTGAATTTTTATTATTTTGTGTTTTACAGAATATCAGAGGGTGTAGTCCCTTCTTGTTACTGTTACTTGCATATAACCATGTTTTTAGCAGTGGGAACAGAGAACTGGCTAAAGAACTTGCTTTTCTAGCAAGTTCTTTGTTTTCAGCAAGACAATCTCTGAACTAGTGCATATAGATTTTCTATTTAAAATCAAAAAGAATCCTGCAGAATAGGAGGCACCTTAAAGAGGTGAGGGGATTTTTAAAATTCTGTCTGCTGAAATACATTTGGGAGCGCTAGTGAAAGTCTATCTGGATATATAGCATGATTTCTGAAGAGGAAGGTATCTGTTTTCTAGGAATGTGTGGGGTTGATACAGTCTTCCTTGGTTTCTAAATTGAAATTATGACTCCCTAGGCTATGAAACACTGCTCAGCACACATAGGTTATTGTGGGCTTCAGTTATGATAGAAATATATGTATTTTAGTTTCTCCTGGAGACATGAAAGAATTTTTTTACTTTGCTTTGCTTTATGAACTCTTTCAAAATGTGGTCTCCACTTCAAAACACTGTTATAATGAAATATTTTCTAATATCCCACGCAAATATCAGCCTATATACGCTGAGGCCAGAGTAAATACAGACTAAAGACTACATTTACATTCATCTCAGAAGCAGGCTGGAGGCCTGTATTTCGGGACCTGTTCTACTGCCCACACTGTCATGATACTTCTGTGTTCTGTGGTGCCTTTTGGAACACAGTGTTGGATTCAGCATCAGCCTCGTGCCACCATCAGCAAGCACTGTGGTAGGCCTTGTAGGCCCTGGCTGAACAGATACAGACCCTGCGATGTCATTTCTGGCCATAATTAGGGACATGCCACTGTGGGTTATCTCTAAAAGATGCATGTGGAGGGGTGTGTCTCACATCCAGCCAACATGAAAGGGGTAAATTTTAGGGCACATGCAGACACATTCACATATAGTTAGAATTCAGCGTAGAAGTACCTAAGATCGATCTCAGATTTGGGGTGTCTCAGTAGCTAGATGAAAAGACAAACACACTTGAAAATCCCTTTGCCATCCCTTGCCAGTCCGTCAGGGACCGCCCACTCCCCGCTTCTACCAAAGACTTCTGTGAACTGTCGTGCTCCTTACCTGAACCAAAAAATGCCACCATGGAATACATTCCCAGTAGCTTCTATAATGAAGCATCCCTGTTTCCAAGGGGTGCAGCTTTCTGAATGCAGTGTTCAAAACAAAGTTTGAGATATTCAGTTCACCTAAAGGATAGAGCTGAAGCCATTTCAGACTGTGTTAAATATGTTGCATTAAACACCCCTTTGACAACCCTGTTTTGAAAGCCTGGGGAGAGGAGCAGCACAGTGTTCCTTCATGATATCTAAATGTTGTTGGATGTTTGTTAGCAGTACATGGCTCCCTGTAATTACAGTTTTGACTTTAGGAATAAACATGCATATTTATTTATTTTAGACTTCTAATCCTTTTCATTCTGTCATGGATTTGCACATATTATTTCAATCATAGCAGGGCAATCCCTAGCTTCCTTACTTACCATGTAGCCAGACCAGTTTCTCTGAAATCAAAGTCCTGGGACTTATTTTGTTTATTTTGCTTCTTTTTAAAAAAGAGACTTTCCAAACAAAGAGCCAAGCAAATTTTCCTGTGGGCTTCCTAGATTTGTTCTGCTTCAGTTTAAGAAAGATGTAGAACAAGTCAAAGTGTATTATGAAACAATGGAAAAACAGGGATTAATACACTGTTTTAAATTTTATTTCTTTTTTTTCTTTTCTTTTTTTATTTCCTTTTCTGCCTCGAAGAGCTCCATAAACAAAAGCAGCAACCTTTCAGGGTCTGAATCTGGGTGTCCTTGAAATATGTGTCTGATCTCACATCTCTGAACAATGAACCTCCTTACAAAGAAAGTGCCAACTGTTCTCCCAGAGTTCATTTGAACTTCCTCCAGCTTCAGAAGAAAAAGAAGCAAGAAATTCCACTTAGGATGCCAGCAGGTCTCGTTTGTGTGGCTGGCAGCTCTGAGGGATTCCAGATGGCCTCAGCCCTTCTTTTGAACATATCTTTTGATCTTGATTTAAATTTCCTCCTGATTTCACCTGCTCTGTGTTTACTGACTGAAGGATACGCAGGTGGACATATTAACTTCACCATAGGATACAAATGGATTAAATGGAATTTGTGTGCAGGAGGGAGGTTGTGTAGTAGAGCTAATACAGCTCCAGCTCCACTCCGTGATTTATGATTCAGAAACCACAGTATAATTTTAACAGACAGAACAAACAAATGGAAAACCTACTCTGTCCCCAGTGTGTATTTTCTAAATGTTACAACATGTACTCTTCAATCTAGTGGTCATCTAGGAAGTCAAGCAAGAAATGCTTTTAGAATTCACTTTTGTGATCCCATATTTTATCCTATCCTTTGTTTACATATTTATAGATCTCTTTATTCACAAACAAGTTGTTTGTCAACCTTTCAAGCTATGTTTAGCTATCGCACATTTCCATAACAAGCAGAAACAAATAACTCATTCTTAACAAATAACAGCAGCCTTACTATATTTAACATTGTATCCGAACCTGCATGTTGTGGGAAGAGGGAAAGCAGTCGGGGTCACACGCCGGTAGAGTGCAGACAGAAGAAGACATCAGAATGCAGCAGAAAAATAAGACTGATGAGTTGGATCTGCATGGAGGAGGACATGAAGTGGGTCAGTCTGCAGAGACACAGGCATCTGCTGGTTGGATTAGCATGTGCTTTCATCTGAGAAGGGATCTTCTTGGTCCATTTAAACTGCTGAGACCACTTTGTAACTTCAGTTTAGATAGACACCCTATCTGCAGGTCAGCTGTTTTTTTTCTAGAGTCAGGTGTAAGATTTTCTCCGTAGTGTGGTTTCTGCAGGGTGCATGAGTTAGAAGAAATCTGTTCCACATTTTACCAGGTTCAAGGTGTGCTGCCACGGACTTCAGATGTCAATTTTTTTGACTATGTGTTTGCACATACTTAACACAGTCTCAGCCAGGGCACTACAGGTATTTTAACCATCAATCTGCAATTATACCCTTGGGTGGGCCCAGACACTGGTCTGTCAAGACTGCACGAGATTCAGGCACAAGTACAATAATGTGAATGGCAGGATCAGAGTGACATTTCAGTCTAACCATGTCATCTGCTAGCAGTGTCTAGTCTTGCTGATAGACACAGATTTTCACTGATACTAGTGGTAATTTTCATTAGATTAAGAATATCCAGTCAGTGCTCAAGTTTATTTACATTTGGTTATCACTTAGTCTTAAAAAAATACTTGTGAGAGAATAAGAGTTGGAGTTTTTCTACTGGGAGTAGGAAAATTTTGAGGTGTTGTCAAAAAACATTAGAAAGCAATACCACAGCTGTCATTATTCAGAGAAGATATATCTGAAAAACCTGTACAGGTGAGATTTGCATCTTCTCTGCCCATGATATGGTAGTTTCTCTGTGATGCAGTGTTAGAGCTAAGAGAAGTTGAATTCCCTGAGAAACAACTTTGGGCATGTTCTGGGTTTGCCTCCTAAAAAGGTGCAGCTTTAGTGAACACTGTCATTCTACATTCATATTGCTCTGGGTGAGGTTCTCTCTAGAAATCAGGAATGGCTGGGATCAAGTGGAAGCCCCCTGCTACAGAGTACCCTGCCTTCTCAGCCAGCACACACACCAGCAGCTCCCAGGCCTGGCCTTCCATCAGTCCCTTTGCCTGAATTTTGCACTTCCTCCACTACTTGTGCCATTCCATGTCTCCATGTATTGGGTCTGCATGGCAAGGTTTTGTTAGTCAGAGGGCTACAGTGGGGGCTTCTGTGAGAAGCTGCCAGAAGCTTGCCCTCTGTTCAACAGAGCCAATGTCAGCCAATTCCAGTGTAGATGNAGCTTGCCCTCTGTTCAACAGAGCCACTGTCAGCCAACTCCAGTGTAGACCCACTGCTGGCCAAGGCTGAGCCCGTCAGTGAGGGTGGAAGAATCTCTGGGATAACGTATTTAAAAAGAGGGAAAAGTCTCTGCACAACTGCAGCCAGAGAACAACAGAGTGAGAACATGTGAGAGCAACTCTGCAGGCACCAAGGTCAGTGGAGAAAGAGAGGCAGGAGGTGCTCTAGGTGCCAGAGCTGAGATTCCCCTGCAGCCCATGGTGCAGATTATCATGAGCCAGGCTGTCCCCCTGCAGCCCATGGAGGACCACGGTGGAGCAGAGATCCATCTGCAGCCCATGGAAGACCCCATGCCAGTGTAGGTGGATGCCTAAAGGAAGCTGTGATTCCAGGGGAAGCCCATACTGGAGCAGGGTCCTAACAGTACCTGTTTAACTGTGGAGACAGGAGTCCATGCTGGAGCAGGTTTGCTGGATGGAATTGTGATCCTGCAAGGCGCCCATGCTGCGATAGTTTGCTCCTGAAGGACTGCAGTCTGTGGAAGGGATATATGTTGTAGCAATTTGTGAAGAACTGCAGCCTGTAGGAAGGACTCTTGTTGGAGAAGCTCGTGGAGGACTGTTTCCCATGGGAGGGACCCCATGCTGGAGGAGGGGAAGGGTGTGAGGAGTCGTCCCCTTGAGGAGGAAGGAGCGGTGGAGACAATGTGTGATGAACTGATCACTGCTCCCATTCCCCATCCCCCTGTGCTGCCTGGGAGGAGGTAGCAAACTGGGAAGTGAAGTTAAGGCCAGGAAAAAGAGAAAGGAAGAGGGAAGGTGTTTTTAAGGTTTGGTTTGATTCCTCATTCCTACTCTGATCTGATTGGTAATAAATTAAACTGATTTCCTCGAGTTGAGTCTGTGTTGCCTGTGATGGTAATGGGTGAGTGCTCTCTCCCTGTCCTTATGTTGACCTACCAGCTTTTCCTTATATTTTCTCTCTCTTGTCCAGCTGAGGAAGGGGAGTTACAGAGTGGTTTTGGGGGGCACCTGGCCTCCAGCCAGCTTCAGTCCACTGCACTCCATTAGAAAACAGCACTGTCAAGGTGAATGACGTAACACATACCACTGATGATGCAGATCAGAGAATAAACATTGCTTTGTGACTCTTCTGTTAAGTAAAATCCAAACCATGTTGTTTCCTGGAAATATTTAAGACCTCCCCAGCTCCATGATTCATACGTGCTGGAAAGATGTGGTTAAGTTCCTAGTCAAGTCACCCAAATGCTCTGATCCTGCTGTTCCTGACCATTTGCTTTTTAAAAAATCTCATCTGCAGAGGTTTGTAGCTGAGAGAGTGTTCTAGACGCTGTCTCTAACGAAAGGAGAGAAACAGGCACCTGGCACCTCCACAGCATGATCCTCCCCATCCTAAACAAACAGAAAACCAAAAAACAAACAGAGCAGTTGTTCCAACTGTGGGCTCTGTTGATGAGAGAGGGAACATGTGGCAGCTAGCACAAACTTAACTCATTGCCTAACATGAAGTGAGATGAGACGTATTATCTCTTGATGGCAGCTGTACTTTTCCTTTCCCTTCACCAGGGAAAAGTCAGTAGGGATGCAGCTATTTTCTTATTTTCAGTGAGGTGCCCAAACCGACCTAGTACAGGACACCAAGCTGAGGAGAGCCCTGCCTGCAGCCACTCTGGCTGGAGGTTGGAACGGCCTCCCCTGACTGTGTTATCTACTCATCCACTCACATGGCTTTTGAGCAACATGAGGCACCTCAAGGACTAAACTTGTTGCTTTTCCCATGTTCCCAGCTCCCACAGCTGCTGATGAGCTGCTGCAGGTTTCTCTTCTGCACAGCACAGTATCCTAATTATTATATCCTAAGTATTGTATTAGTCCTAATGCAGCCTGAATACATTCCACTGAAATCAGGAATGGTCAATGAAGGGGTTGAGTGAAATGTGGAAAGATCAATTTCCCTACAGTTTGTTTGTATTTTGTTTGCTTACTAGTTTTTAATTAAAAGATACCAAAATTACACCTGCCAGATAGATAGCTCCAGGTTCTTGACCCAATTATGGGAAGGAAAAGCCCTACTTGGGCTTTGCTCTATTTTCCATGTTTCAGTGGAGCTTGTCAGATTAATTGGAGTCTTGAACCTACCATCACCATCATAGAAGGTGACATGAGCATTTACCACTATGGACATTTCAGCCTTTGGACTTCAGATATGCAACTCAGTGACAATCCTTCCTCTGCACATCCTGGCTGGTCACTTGCTGGCAATCAATGTCAATTTTCAGCCTAGAGAGACAGGTCTGGAAACAAATGTTTCTCATAACTTTTCCACTGTAGACAAGATTCCAAGGGTGACATACAACTTGGAATGGTTTGAAAAATAGCCTTTTGAAACACAGACATGAAAATGAAGCTCTGTTTACCTGTGCTGTGTGGTAAACACCTCTCTCAGCTCTGGGGTAGATTGATGGTAGTAAAACCACATGAACTTTCATGCAATGTCCCTAGAAAATTCTCACACATTGACTTCATGTGCATGTAGATTGAACACGGCATGGAGACACTTTTGTTCCCCAGTATTCAAAACATTTTTTTAGAAGAAAAGTGGGAAAATAAATGTCTGAGAGAAATAAGCAGATGTTTGCTGTTAAAGATCAGCATGTTATACAATCAAGTTTACAATAACTGTTTTTAAATATAAACTAACTTCTGACCAGTCTTTTTCAATGTACTGTGAAATCTGCATGTCATTCCTTTTGTCATTTGCAAGTAAACACCCACTGGAGTGTTTTATAATTTGTAAAATATGAAAGGGACTTTGTTCATAAGAGACTTCTTTGATTTACTGTAAGATGAAAACCTATGTTCCAGAAGATTTTGGTTCTCTTAATCAGAACTGAGCAAAATTTTCTTTGTCTTGACCACTCTGATCTCATTGCCTAAACATACTAGCAAATAGCTAACAATTGTGGTGGCTTTTTTTCTTCTTTTAACATAGCTTTCCTTCCCTCTGGACAGGGCAGATGTTGGAGACTGGCTTCAGCAGCCAGGAAAGGCCTCTTTATCTCCTGACAGGCCTACAGTTCTTGAACCCACAAAAACAAAAATAATGAGGGAGTTTTCAAAAATAAACTGACAAAATGGGTGCATCTTCTGTTTCCCGGTGCCTCTGTGCCAGATACTAGTGCTTAGATACTGTGCTGAGTCAGTAGTTGCAGCTATAAAAAAACCAGTGTCAGGTTTGCTAAGGTGGACAAAAAACCCCTCACAATTGTTGACAAAAAAGTCAGAACTTGCATATTCCTGAAGCAAATGGACCAACATTGAGGGAAGTAGGCAGTATCTGAGGGAATTAACCATGTTGAAGGTGATCTATAATAACCTGCATGACGACCAGCATCCACAGACCCAAATGAAATTTGGTACATGTGGCCCATGTGATGAAAGTTGTACAAAATGCACCAATGTCATAGACCCACACTCTGGTGATAACAAGCTGGACAGACACAGTGGCAGCGACTACAGACAAACTGGCCAGACAACTCTGAGAGTATGAAGATTGTCTTGCTTGCCATGTGGGCCTGTGTCTTGAGTGTGGACAGACTGACCAAAAAAATGTCTGAGCGTGCTGAGGAGGGTGGGTTGTCCTCTCACGCTCCTACCAAGGCCTCAGCTATGAAAAGTCAGCCTTGTTCTATTCCAGAGAAATGGTACCTGTGGTGCACACCGAGGATGATCCTGTGGTCCTTCATGCATGACCATGAGGAAGTGAAATGGTGAACCTACCTGGAGGCTAGAGACTTGGGTACAGGAACTGCAAGGAAAAATAGCAGTCCAAAAGCATCCATCCAGGAAAATTACCTCTCCAGTGTCTGTTGAGGAGAGTAGAAGGGCTCATAGTACCTTTGACCCTGACAAAGAGGCTTCTGTCTTGTAGTTACAAATACTGAGTAATGAAAACTCCAACCAGGAACAGAGGAGCCCTGCCTTTGGCCAGGAGGAAGGAAGGGACAACTGGATTCATTGGACTGTGGGGATCGGGTGGCCTGGCTCATCAGCCCCACAGGAGTATAAAACTCTAGTGGGCACCAGCACACAGTGCACCTAGTGCAACAGACTATGAAGGGGCAGAATCCATCTGCATTTCTTGAGGGACAGGAGGATCCCAAGAACTGTCTGGTCTGTAGGCTAAGTTTAACTGTGAGTGAGTGGCGAAAGCATCCTACTGTGACTGGTCTCTGCATGTTGTTGGCATAGACTACCTCAGGAGAGAGTACTTCATAGAGCCAAGAGGGTACTGGTGGGTGCTCAGTATAGATGCCTTGAGTACAGAGAAGATTAAACAGCTGTCTAGCTTGCCTGGTCTCTCAGATGATCTGTCTGTGGCTTGGTTTCTGTGTTTAAAGAGGAGCAGGTACCAATTGCTACTATGACAATGCACCCGTGACCATATTGCACCAGTTGAGATTCCTTGGTTTCCGTCCATACGTTGATCTTGGTGACTGGAGAGCCAAGAAGTGATCAACAGGACCTGCTGACCCTTTAACAGCACCTTATGGCCAGTGCTAAAATCTAACAGAGAGTGGAGACTAACAGTGGACTAACATGGCCTGAATGAAGTCACGCTGGGGCTGAGTGCTGCCGCACTGGACAAGCTGGAACTCCCAGCTGGAATCAGCTGGAATCAAAGGCTGCCAAATGGCTGACAGCCATTGATAGCACCAGTGAGTTCTTCTTGATCCCTCTGGCAGCAGAGTGCAGTTTGTTTTCAGTTGCAGGGGTATCGAGTACACTTGGAATCAACGGCCCCAGAGTGGAAATACAGCCCTAACATTTGTAACAGGGTCTGTTGTAGGGCAAAGCAGTCACGAAGCATTTTCATCAAGCTGCTGGAACTCCTTAGGTTAGTTATTAGTTGTTCATTAGCCACAGCTGGGCCAGGTGGCCCTTTGCAAGGCAATTGTCAGGAAACAGCTGACAGGACCTGTATCAAGCGGGAATCATGGACAATCAAGTAAAAGTTTTGGTATTTTCTGGGGCTGAATAGTTGGTATAGATTGGGAGGCGTGAGGGAGATTTGGAATAAAAACATCATGTGCAAAGCTTTCTTCTGCACAGAGACACTCTTTTCACTTGTTTTTTTAGCAAAACTGCATTTTGCGTGATGTCTTACTGGATTTGAGTTTAAAAAGGGGAGATAAAATTAATCTTCTTTATGTCCTGTGACAAGATCACTGAAAAAGTTATTTAAGAGGAAGGAAAACTAAGCCCATTTTCCTAGCCGTCCACGTGTTTATCATATGCATATATGAGCAGAGGGGACTTCTCACCCTAGAGGAAGAACTAAACTGCAGGAGAAATTCCCAGAGACCTGGAGGAAATTTGGAGCTTGTGCTCTTTTTAAAGCATTATTCTCAGGAGTCCCAAGACAGACACAAAAAGGGGTGGTAAAAGATGAATTATGTGCTGGAACAATAGCTGGGTTTTAAAAGGAGTTAATGTGTGGCTCAGCAGGACTTTGCATTAGATCATTGCCTGAGAACCTGCTGGGTGTTACAGCCTGGCACCAGGCAGTTCTGGGTGTATGACTACAGCCATGAACAAAGCTAAGCTTTGATCTAAACATCTAAGAAGATATCCAGGACTCCCAGAAGAAAAGCTACAGTAGTTAGCATGCTGGCTAGCAAATATAAGCCTCCATATTGCTTAGGGTTTAGAGAGGCAATTTCATTCTTATAGGGTAAAAAGCAATTTCTTTCAGTTGAGATGCCAGATCTGCTTAACCCTGTGGTTTCCAAACAAATGCTTACTGCTGTCTTTCCTCATTACCAAAAAATGTGATAGTTAGAGGTCTGTAAAGACAGGTAATTTCAGTAACACCAGTAATGTCATGAAAAAATGACGTAGCAAATATGTGTGTGAGCTCATAATCCTGACCTTCACTGGGAGAAGACAGTACCAGGGCTTGCTTACCTTTCCTAACCCTGGTCCTGTATTTTATGGGAAACATTCATTGGATAGGAGACCTTAAAAAAGACACTGGAAAAGGCATCCACAGGTGTCTGTGTTAACCATTGAGCTGGAGAGCAGCTGCCTGATAGAAAACAGCCTGCTGAACTCTGCAGCTGTGGTGGCTGCAAATCTCAGAGCTGAGTGCTTACAGGCAAAAGTCCATAAAATATTTATGTTTTAGCTGGGGATCATTAAAGCATCTCCCTTCATCTTTCTGATGTTCTGAGGTGTTCGGTTTTAGGCTCAGGAAGGAATACGTAAAGTTCTATGGATCCTACTTGATTAGGAAAGGGCCAAGCACCTTGGAACTCTTAGGTGCTATATTCTCCTCACAGATCATGTTCTAATTCTGTTATGCATCTAGCTTTCAACCCCAGATTTAGGTGTTTACTCCCTATTAAGCAGCTGAAATAAAGAGTCTTGTCCTGTAATCTCTGGTCCCACGACTGATTATGTGGTACTGAGCAGACATCAACACCTGCTCCATCTGCTGCAGCACCCCTGCACTGCCTGAGCACCCACCATCCTCCCCTGCCCCTTTTAGACTTTCCGTGCTTTGGCTGGATCTGAGTGCTCTGCACAGCTGTGAAGCTGCAGCTGATGACAAGAGCTTGACTGCTTTGCCAGTGCTGATGAGAGGGAATCTGAATGTTCCAGGAGATTTACAGGCGTAGGAATAAAGTGGCACACCAATCTGAAGCTGACAAAGACTGTGTTTGCGCAGTCACTTATAAAGCCTACCTGAATAATTTGAGAGCTAAAAATGAATGTTTCTGAGCACTTTCATAGCCACAGAACAATTTTAGCATCTTGTTAATTGCATATTTTGCAGAAACATTTACTTTTGGCTCAGGAAAATGCAACCGCAGAACGCAGTGCTCATTATTGACATTGCAGTCCTGCTGTCTTGGGTGCCTTATTTCAGGAGAGAGATGCTTTTCTAAACAGTTTTCAGTCAAACCCTGACCTTCCAGCTACCTAAAGCTTTAATGACTGTCTGCACACGGGGTGTCACAGAAGATTGAAGATTTGCTGTTTCAAGAACTGAGTGGATAAATCTAAGTCAATGATTACCTTCATTTTACAGATGGAGATTTATTAATTTCCTTGCCCAAGCTCACTATCCAAGTTTTCATGGCAGTAGAGAGTCCAACCCAGTGCTCTTCAGTTCAGTGCCATCACCACAGTCACCCTGTTCTTATGAAAATTTCAGTGCGTGGCAAAGTCGTCGTGTTTAGCTCAACATTGCCTGATTTTGCTGTAATGGTTCAGTACATTAACACGCATGGTTGAATCTTCCCTTATTTAGGGGGAAAAGTGAGTTTAAAACCTAAGCTGCTTCTTTTTAGTAAGATCTTTTAGAACAGCAAGGGAAGGGGAAGGGAATTTAAGTTATATAGGTTAGATCCATCTGGCAAAGCTTGATGCACACACTTACCTTCTGTCTGGCGGATGCCTTAAAACCAGTTAATACAAGCACAAACTGTGCTTATAAGGTGCCCTATAAGATTATAGCTCAAAGGTATATGGTTTCTTTGATCTTGGAAATTCTACACAAGTTTATGTAAGGACATCTTTTACTTCAGGAATTCTGTTATTAAGGTATTCAGATTATTTCCCGCTTGTTGTTTTGGTTTTTTTATGGGGAGGTTTTTAAAACAATTATAAGAGAAGGGTGTTCCGAGTGAGGATTGAAATAGCTAGAAATGTTCCTTGCTGCTCCACAGCACTCAGAGGAGACAGGTTATTGTGCAGTCAGACCTGCTCTGTGAACTTGACTTGACAGATTTAACTTGAAAACAATAATGCACACAAACAAGAACATGAACTCCTTCCCTTAGGGTTTCCTGCCCTGATCTCTTGCTTGAAGAGACAATTCGCATTTTTCATCTCTCTTAAAACAAATTAGTCCCACATGCCAGCATGACTTAGTGATTATGTAGTAATTATCATGAATATTTATGCAGGTTTTCAATAGATAAGCTTAGGATGAGTCATCAGAAGGATTTTATGCCTCTCTGAAGTTTTGTCCTGCCTCCTGCTTAAAAGTGTCATTTGGTTGCTACTGAAATGGCTGCTGCTCAGCTTGAATTTAATCAAGATTTTCATGCTATCTACATTATTTTTTTTACTACAAATGAGAATTTTATGTGCCTTTTAATTAATGTTTGAATAACTCATCTACTTGCATGGGTTAAGGCTGCATTTTGTTTGAAAGTCACAGACTTTATTTTTGTGTGTTCAAATGTGGGTGTGAAGTCATAGAAATGAAATTTTAATTAAAAGAGATAATAAATCAGGGCTAAAGAGTAAGGTGCTGCCTCTACATCACTCTCCTTGCTAAGACAAAAAGAATTCATCTGCCTATTTTTTTCACTTCACTCTTTCTCACATAGTCACTGTTTATTTTGCTGGGTTTGTTTGTTTGTTTTTCTTTTTAAAAAAGCAAGACCACTTTTGTATCTTCTAAATCCAATTCTGCTGTCTCTTCAAATGAGTAAACTTTTGTAAATGGCTTCAGATTACTTTGCTTTCTGTGCAATTAAGTATCAGATTTTCTTGTCCAGCTCAGCTCTATTCTGATATATCAACCAAAGATCTGGGATGACTTACTTTCCTCACTGACAATAAAAACGAACCTTTTGTTTTGGCTTGTAACTCCCTTGTAACTCTGAAGTGTGTAGAAAAGCTTATCTCTGGTTTTGTGCAATGCAGAAGTTCTGTTCCTTTGATATTTTTTTCACCTTTAACAGACTTCTTCTGCTACATACCTGTTAATCAAATGTGTATGTCTGTTTTGCTCCTTAGTGCTGTCACAGGGTACTGCTAAATTACAGGCCCTGTATTTCTTTTGTTCCTAAACAAAAAGTCTTTTTTCGGTCAGGTTTTTGTGGCAGAACTTGCACACAAAGCGTCTAGGACTAGGTGCCATGTGGCAAGCTCTTTCTCTTCTAGCTGTGCTGAGGAGAGCTCAACATTTGAACTCATGCCTGTAGCAGTTTAATATGAGAAATGGGGATTTCACGTGCTTGATTGCAGCACAAGAAGCCTAAACTGACTCCTTCCAAAAGTTGAAAGCATATGGTCCAGCTCTTGCCCTAGTGAACTAGTCTGTGGCAAGTGTTCAATAGAACTATCTTTGGCTAATCCTTTTATTTTAATTTTTGACTTGTCTACTGTGTTTTCTTTCTCAATTTCCTTCTTTTTCTCACATCTGTTTTTTACTTTTCCATACTTGCTTTCTGTGTCCTTATAGTCTTTAGCGCTCTTATTCTCTTTTTCCCTTGTCCCTTTCAATTATATTTTCTCTCCCCTCTCTCATTCTTTCCTTCCAATTGTTCCTTGACATTACCCAAACCTGTCTTATTCTGGTTTTCATACCCCCACACCTATTCCCTTCAGTCTGCTCTGCTGCTGTATTTGGCAGCCGATCTCTGTCAGGCAGCCCAGCCAAAATTGAAGCTAAAGATGGATTTTTTTGGTTGTAGGGGTTTTTTTCCCCCTTTTTTTTCTTTTTTCTTTTTTTTCTTTTAAACCAACTGGACTAGTAATAATTGCAGTTTGTTGCACACTCTCAGTGGGAAATGTTTTGTCAGTAAATCTCGGTCAATCATAATCTGGCACTGTAATAAGGGCCTTGTTTAGTCTAGGGGCACTAAATAAATTGGCCTTACATCTTTGCTTTCAGGCTGTGTTTGAGCCCTGTTTTGCAATTGCCATTTGCATGCCAGAGGGATTGCGTAGGGGTGCTACTCAGATCAAAGTTGTATTCATCCGAGCTAGGGTGTATTAGCTTCAATTAGTAATGTAATTTTAGGAGACAATGCCACATTTGTAGGATGAACTGAAACTGCAGCAGCACTTTAGCAAAAAAAAGCAATGTTGATGCAGTCTGTCTCTTTCCCAGTAGCAGAGACTAATTGCAGTGGGAGGTATTTATATTATATGCATGAAATCCCCTGACATATTTCCAAACTAGCATGAAAGACTAACTGAAACTTTAGGTACTTTAGTGCTGTGACTCTCACCGGGTGGAAAGAAAGAACTGCAAGGAGAGGACATTTGCTTTGTGTGCTTCCTGGGTGCATGAGGGTAAGTGGCCACCAGAGGGAAAGGCAGGAGGGTTTGGGGTTGTATTTCAGGTTCCTGTCTGTCTTCTCATTAACTGCTGCTTTTCTCCTTCCAAGGACAGTCCTGCTTGGACATTGGTTTTTGTTCTGAGGAGAACGAAAGCCAAGTCAGCAACCGTTCATTTCACCTGTCCCTTTTGGTAGGGGATTGTTTTGGCTCTACTCTGTCACCTTGGTCTTGTCTCCATCCACTGTAATTCCTTCCTGCTCTGACCCAGTGTACAGCAGGGAAGATGGCAACAGACTGTGAGGAAACTACAGATCCAATGGTTACAGCCTTTGCAAAGTGTGGCTGTGTGTGAGGAAGGTGATTAATGAGGTCATTAAAGGTGAGATTATAGCTATTGCAGAGTGTAGCAAATCACAGTCAAATTGTGCCTTAAACTTGCAATACTGTTTATAAATGCAAAGGTATCCAATAGAACATGTCTTTTGGATATGCATATCCAAGGGGCTGCATTGTTAAAAATTCTTCAGATTCGGCTGTGGAAAAACAAGTTTTGGTTTGAGCAGTATAGATCATGCTTGTGCATCCCAAGAATTGAACTGAAGTGTGATATATCTTTAAAAAAACAAAACAGTTTCGAGGGAATCGTTCCTGTTGGACTTGTCTGACATGGATTTTTTTTCTGTTGTCTCAAACGCATCTCCACATGATGTGTGAAACTAGCACATAGACAGGAGGTACCTTAGGTAGGTACCTACTGTACGTGATCTCATTACAGATCCCAGACAAACATATCTGTATGTGCTCTTCAATAAGGACCATGACAGAATCACAATCCAGTCACCTCAGATCACCTGGTCCAAACCCCTGCTCAGAGCAGGGCTAGCTGGCAACTGCATCAGACTAGAGATGCTGTGGACAAGTGAGTCTGGGCAAGTGTGAACACCTGTAAGGATGAAGACTCCATGTCTTCCTTCCACACTTGGTCCAGTGTTCGAAGGTACCCATGATAAATCCCTTTTTCCCCCCTTTTACTGTATTGAAATGTCTCTTGTTGTGGTTTATGTCTGCTGCTATTTTTTGTGTTGCTGTGCACCTGCTGAAAGAGTCTGGCCCCATCTTCTCTATATCTCCCCTTTAGGTGCACCCATTGTAATGGCAGCAAAGATGGAAGAATAAAAACAAGGAAGGGAAAAATCTGCGTTTGCTTAAACCTGGTAATGGAACACACTGCTAAAGCAGGGACAGTACCTATGACTGTGGAAAGCCCTACAGAGGGTCTCAGACTACCTGGATGGCTCCTCTCCTTCTAAAATACCAGCATGAGAAGGCAATGGAAATGCCCAGTTTTAAGAGATGTAACTGGCGTTAGGTAGGAAGAGAGAAGGAAAAGCTTCACTGCAAACTAATTCTTAAAATGGGTATGTTTGGTTAGTGCAAATGTCCTTGTGGTCTGGGCTTCTGCTCTTTGAATATATTAAACATAACATAAAGATGAAAGTATATTGACCTGATCTGGAAAATCAGAAATTTTCCAGAAATGCAGAAATTCCCTGCATCTGAAATAAAATATGGAAAGAAGAAAAGGAATTAAGGGAAATGATTGTTACTAAAAATCAGCTTCCCTGAGTAGAAAAATTACAATTTATTTCTTTTGTACGTAGATACATTACTGTTTCAGTGTGAATCTAATTTAATTACAGTACTGTTTTCATCTACTTGTTTTGGGATTTATATTTCCAGTTGCAGGTTTTCAATTCAAAAATCTGACGCTTGGCTTTTGAAAAATGTGTTTTATCTCATGATTGTCAATTACTACTCAATTATAAACATTTTTCTTCTGCAAAGGCCCATTGCTGATAGAGGTATTTATGTAAGCCAAGCAATTTGGAACTACCTCAGTGTCTGCAGTATAATGCTCAGCCAAATTGTGTTGATAGTAAATGGAATCTTTCTTCTTTTTTTTTTTAATATCTTTTTAAATGGGTAGATCACAATGGTGGCTGAGAAATCTTTGTTGCTCCCTTCTCTCCCATCAGCAGCACTCATATCCAGGCTGAATAAATCCTTTAACAGCATTCTTTGCTCATGGGTGTTTGATGTGATTCCAACAGCTTCAAACACAGAAGGCGTCCGGACTGCTGGAAGTTGAAAAGGCTGAAACTCCACCATCATGGGAGTCCGGAGTGGCAGTGGGACAGCTGGCAGTGCCTTGCACAACCAAAGATGCACACACACAGAGTCCTTCTGCTCCTCTGCTCTCCAACACACTTGGAGCATCTTTCCTAGGGGTCAGGACTGTTGGAGAGCTCAGCAGAGTGGTGGCAGGGTGTAGTGAGCATTGGGAGTGCCATGGGACGGACTATCTGTTGGAGGGTAGCTGCTGCAAGGAAGGACAGCGATACGTGTGCCGGCCCTGCTGGAATGAGTGTGTGTGTGGAGCCACGGTCCCTGCTCACTGTGCTGTACTAACACGTCCATCTGCAAGAAGGTGGAGAGGGTGAAGGTGAAGGCCAAGGCCCAGGGCCCCTGGAGCGGGGTCATGTTGGCACTGTTGTGTCCGTGAGACTCTTTCCTCGGGTGGTGTCTTGGGGATGTACGGTTCCTGTGGGTTTTGTAGTTTGGGAGTTGGTTCCTAATGTCACTGAGCCCAGCGGTTTGGTAGCCTGGTGACTTTACAGGCTCTGCCTATTCAGAAGCTGCAGTCAAGAAATTGGTGGATAGCTGCAGAGGGAAAGGCCAGAGGAGGAGATGGGCAGCCTGGTGACCACGAGCACCCTTCCTGGACAGAAAGTGACATGTCTGCATAGCACTGGTCATTTGTGAGTGCAGAATCTCCTCCTGCAGCAGGAGATCCTGGAGAGTCCATCTTGAGGGGAGAGCAGATGGCTGGCTACTCCAGCCTGAGTCCATCACCTCTTTCCAAGTCCTAGGCTGGCTGCAGCATACCAATATCCCCTCAAACCAAGGCTGTGCAAATGAAAAAATTCATTTTAACAACAATATTCCCAAGTAAGAAACCTCAAATAATTAGAGGAAACCACCACAGAGGTATACAATAACCAGTTGAAGACCTTGCTGAAAACTGAACAGATTATACTTGTTATATGTGGTTAAACTGGGCCACTTATATTAAAACTGTTCAAAACACAAAATAAATTCTTTCTTCTGTCAGAGCTTGTGGTTCAATGTTCACACATTCTAGGCTCCAGTTAAATGATTTACTGTACAATTTAATGCCTTTCAGCTGTCACTCGCACAAAATGATCCCTTGAATGATCTGCCCACAAAAGAAGGCAGCATTTGTCCAGGGTGGAGTTGGGCCAGGACTACAAAACCCAATGTGCCAAGATACACAGGAGCAATCACGTAACCCCCTGTGACCCACACTTGGTACTCAGAAAAGTGAAGGCCACACAGCTGTGACTGTATCTGTGAAAACACGTCATTTGAAATATTCTGAGACATTCATTTTGCTGTGGGGCTTCCACGCTTCTATCACAGGCTTCCATGCTTTTATCACAGGCACTTCTCATGAACTCTTCTCTGTTCCTGTTCTTTAAATGGGGTGAATTTTTGAAGTGTTTCTCAAAACTCTTTTACAATTGCTTTTTAAATTCCTAACTCTCACATAGCAACAGGCTGAGGAGAAACAGTTGTCATGGGACAGTGAAAATGTACTTCAGGAGCAAGGAAGGAAATAAAAAAGTCACTTCTCTTCTCAAATTATACATTTTAGGGCTTGACATGGTCTTGAGTTCCTTGCCTTGTCCTTGACTAGCTGAAGTCATGGCATACAACCAAGTATCAATGTATGTGCCATATGAACAGCACCTCTTTGTGACTTCAGTCATTACTCACCTTTCTCTACCTCTGGAATGAAACTGTAGAGGCACTCAGAAATGCAATACCTTCACTAGGATTTGGCTTCAGTTTTGGGCTTATTCATCATTTATATGTTTAAGACCAGTCCAAACTATTAGACCAAAGCTAAGGTGACCACAATGTGGAAGGAACCAAAACCTTGTCTTGCCATTTCTATATGAAGCCTATAACTTATTTTTTTGCTGATAATGTATCTTTTAGAAGGTCCTTCTTTTAAGACCAGATGATGAAGAATCTGCTACAGTCCCAAGTAAAACCTAACACTTACTTAATCCACTATTAATAACATGTACCCTGAATCGAGTCTGAAATGTCTCTAGATTCAATTTTTCAGGCCCAGGCATTTTTGTGAAAGGTAGTTGGTTTTGTAAGTAGCTGAAGACCATGGCTGGGATATCTTTTGAAGATCTCCTCCCTTCTCCTGATGTGCCAGATCTCACTTATTCAGCAGAAATGTACTTCTTTTTTCTGGTGATTATAGTGTGTGGGATGAAGGAAAGACCTCTCTTCTAGCACTAGGAAGTGTTTTGGGCAGCCAAACCAGTCCTCCTGAAACATGTTTAAAATCTCTCACCTTGTCACACACTTTCCTATGATTCTGAATAGCTCTTGCAACTTTCTTTTCAATTCTCATAAATTTTCCATGATTTCTTGAAATATGGATACTGGAAGCAGACTGATTTTTTCCTGGACCTAGTGCTACACCTCTTTAATAACAGGATTTTTAATTTTGTCACAGAAAATTACATCAGCATCACTGCGAGGTCCTCTCTTGCCCTTTCCTGTGAGCTGTGATTCAGTACTGTCTGAAAGGGAAGAGAGCCACTGCCAGCTTCTCATTGCTGCTCCCTCTGTACCTTGATGGTTAATTCAGCTGGGACAGCTCTGCTAAACTGGGAAAAGCAAGCAGGATCAAATTGCTTGAGATGGCTCTGAGTCTGGGACAGTCTCCAGGGCTTGGCTAACACCACTGACCCAGAACAGCCAAATAAGTCAAATAAACCTCCACATATTCAGCAGAAGTTACTTCTAGGCTCCAAATATATCCTGTAAAAGAGCCAAGCTACATTTGTGCCATGTAGCTGTGTTTTCAAATCCAAAGTAGTGGGGCAGCAGCTTTATAGCTGCATTTCAGTTTCACAGCAAAATCATTTGCCTCTAATAACAACTTCAGATATATGAAATAGCAGTGTTGTATCACTCTCTTGTGTATAAGAGGAGGAAACCTGAGTGGAGCATTACACAACAGATAGGAAGCTGGCAGTAATAATGGATAAGGTTATAATTACTGTTAATATATTGTCAGGTTTTTAAAAGAAGATTCTTCCCTCCTCTGCCAATTTCAAAGGGAGATGCATTTGTCTTTTTGAGACCTTAATTGTGCTGGGTACGACAGACAAAGCATACTTCCCAATTAGCGACTTTTTGGCATGTAATTATTCCCTCTCTATTTTCTGGAATGCAGAAGGAGACACATACAAAAGGAATGTGTTTTGCTAGGAGAGGAAGCAGAGTTCGAAGGATACATAGGATTTTGCATTCTTCTTTTGATCAAGATGTGTTTAGCAGATCATCTTCTTCTTCTTTCTTTTTCTTAAACTCTTCCAGAAAAACCTTTGCGATGAATATCAGAGCACTGCAGCGCAGTCAGAGCTGTTGCATTACCCTTGTGGCACTTTTCAGGTACTTTCTGTACTTAACAGTGCACTTTTTATAACCTAAGTGTTCATGGCACTCATTTGCTTCAGAGAAGACTGCCCTGTGTCAAGCAGAATAGACTCATCTAAGTGATCTAAACCTATTTCAGTCAAAATATTAACCAAACTATTCTCTTATTGTCCTCTAAATCCACAAGGAAATAATCACATCCAAGGCATTCTTCTGGCCACATTGTTGCAGCTCCTGTGTCTTGTGGGTGGTCCACAAGGTCCTCAAAGCCGGTGTGGTATTATTGTACTTCCAGAGACAAGTGCAGTGTTAAACGTGGTATTTCTGCAGTATTGAATTGCTCCTCCAAAAAGACCAGGGGCATATTCTAAACAAAAGCAATACTTGTGGATTTTCAGTTACTTGGGGTCTATTTTATTTTTTGTTTGTTCAATTGTTTATTTGACATTAATGAGTTTTAAGTCAAACCAAAGAAAGGGAGTGTAGTAAAAGGGAAAAACCTAAAGCAAATATTTAATGAAAGTCTGGGAGAGCTGGGGTTATTCAGTCTGGAGAAGAGAAGGTTCTGAGAAGACCTTATTGCAGCCTTTCCATATGTAAAGAGGGCTTATAAGAAAGACAGAAAAACTATTTACCAGGTCCTATTGATTTTAAAATTAAAGAGAATATCCTTAGATTGGACATAAGGAAGAAATTCTTGACTGTGAGGGTGGTGAGGCACAGGAACAGGTTGCCCAGAGAAGTTGTGGATGCCCCAACACTGGAAGTGTTCAAGGTCAGGGTGTATGGGCCTTTGAGCAACCTGGTCTAGTGAAAAATAAGATGTCCCTGCCCATGGCAGGGGGTGTTGGAACTAGGTGATATATAAGGTTCTTAGTAATCCAGACCATTCTGTGGTTCTATGTTGCTAAATCATATATTGTAAAGATGTTCAGGAACAACTACAAAAACGCACAGGGCTTATGGTGATCCCTGTTTCAGCTTCTTGGTGGCAAAAAAGATGCACTTCCAGGGGGCCACTGTGCATACCTCCCCTGGGGTTGCTGCCTATTCTCAGACACCAACTAGTGGAGTCCTCTGTGTGGTGGTGCATCCTTTTCCCTCCACTTCTTTTCCAGGCTGCACTGAAATGCGAGAAATGCTCGTTAGGCCTCGGCCTTGACAAATGGCACCTGGGCTCGGCTCTTCCTGAGCTTATCAGAAACACTGTCTGCTCCCAGGAACTGCTGTTTATAACGAGCTCTTGTTTTCTTTAACATCTCTGTTCCCATATTTTCAAAGAAAGTGCCAACCAAAACTGTGGCCAGGATGAAATATTGTCATGACTAAAGCCCACTCTCTTGCGACCCTATAAACCGTGGTCCAAAATGAGACCCTTTGAGCTCTCCTGGACCGCAGCAGGCTGCGACCATCAACCTCCTCTGCGTGGGGCCTCTCAGAGCCAGCGACCTCTCACGTGTGCTGTACTCAGAGGATCGCTGAGCAGCGACGAGTCCTGGGCTGATGCCCTCGCTCCTCAAGGCCCGACACTTCGCCCCTTGGGAGATGCAGAGACATCCAAAGTGAGTATTTCACTGACTTCTGAGGGGAGTTTTTCACACGTACCTTGCTTGCACTGACTCTTTGTTTGCATGCATCTGTGCATATGCTATAGCAAATCTGGGAGAAATGCTGCTCTCTTNTAGCATAGCAAATCTGGGAGAAATGCTGCTCTCTTAGATGTTTAACTGCCTTAGATATCTCAGTAAGTTAGGCTTGTAAGGTTAAGCCCTAAGTTATAAGCGAAGTTAAATGCTGCTGTGTTGTTCTTCTGTTAAGTTGCTAAATTCGACTTCGAAGTCATGTTAGGTTAAATGTTGTTAAGTGTTATTCCTTTGTTAAATTGTTAAGTTAGGTATAAGTTAAGTGTTGTTCCTTTGTTAAATTGCTAAGTTTAAGGCATAAGGTAAGTTAAGGTATAAGATAAGTTAAAGTACCATTAAGTTTGAGTGCTGTTAAGATTTTAGGCTGTATTTCTTTTTATCTGTGCCCTCACTGTCCTTTTATCACACACACACACCCCCTAGGTAGTTCTCAATTAATTTCTCTTCTGATTGCCTCGATTTTGGTTTTAGTTTTGTTGTTACTTGTTTTGCTTTGGTGTGCCTTAGCTGTCCTGTAAGTAGTGGGGTGAATCTTGCCAACGAACTTTGTGGTGCTGTTGCTTAATATTAAATCTGTTTTTTTACTGATACTGTTGCTGCAGATTTTTTGAGTGACCACAAACACACATTTGTAACACTCTGGTGTTGGGGAAATTCCTACTCTTACTGCTCTCAAAGGCACATGGAAAGGAATAAAACCCCCATACTCACCTCTACCTACAAATCCCTCACATCTCGTTTTTAACTGCATTGCTTTAAGTTGTGGCCTCTAAACCACTCAGGACCCCTAAAGTTAACATATTGTTAACCCCTAGGTTAACATTTCAGCTGCATTTCAAACACAGTTGATTCCTTTTAAGAGTAAGCCTTGGGGGTGAAACTATCACTACTGAGTCATTCTTACACCTGATAAATACAGTGAAGCAGTACAGACAATTGCAAGTGTCTGTTGCAGAGAATACCCTCTTTATTGTCACTGTAGCAGTAAAATGGGAGGAAATCTTTATGCCTTTACAGAAAAAAGAGTGGTTTAAAAACCTGGATTGTGCTGAACATTCACTTATCTTTTTTAACAGTGACACTATCTGGAGATGTACAGGTGTGGCCATCACTTTCCAGATAGACCAAGGGAGCGGTGGTACCCACAGTGGCCACGGAACAGGGGGAACTGTGCATGCTGAAAACAGCCATGACCTTAATTTAACACGCAGACTTTCAGCTGGAGTAGAAAGAAGAAGGCTTTCTTCAGCTTGAAGAAAGCCAGGGTCCAGCACACAAGGAGCTACCGTAGCAGCCAAGTTTGTTCAATGAAGTCTGGCAATTTGTAGTGGGAGGACTGGGAAAATGCCAGCTCAGGTTCATGGCAGGCTCTGTTTGGGCAAGGCTCCTGCAAGCTAGAGATGATGGATAACAGAAACTTGGTGCACAAGGTATAAACACTGTGGAGTAGCCTTTCCAAATACTGCCTGCTGGAGAATTTGTGGAGTTCCACTGGTCCTTGCCTAGGAGTGAAGCTCACTGGGATTTCTGGGCAGGTAGGATGCATTACAACTGGAGCACGATGATTAAGGGACATACGTGATTAAGGGAGGTGTATTGGCTTGGGAACAGTGTAATGTGTATTGTGTTTTGGCTTGGGACGAGGGCACCAAGCACTTCCCAAGTGATGAGCAACTTTTTGACTTTTATTGGAACTCCTGGTAGGAAGAGCTGTAACAAAATGGAACAGAAAGTAGGGAACAGGAAGGAAGGAAGTGAGTGTGCTCTAATAGTTTATAAATCAGTGACAGTGAACAGCTGGGCACTCAGCAGTGTCCTTAATCCTTTTTCTAGACTCCCGTCAGTTTCATGAGATGATTCTCATGAAATCGATGTGGAATACAGGAGGAGATAAAGAATACGTTTTTGCTTGTCCTCGAGTGGTGGTGAAAACGTCAGAGAAGGGACTGTGCACAGCATGCAGGGAACCTATGATGGCTGCATGCAGAAGACCATGGAGAGGCCTGAGGAGCTGCACTGCTATGGTGCACAGGCAGAAGCTGGCAGCCTTCAGGACACGTGGATCCTGATATAGCAGGGACACCACTGGCACAGAATTGGTAGGATGACGGGTAGGAGCATCTTTCGTGCAAGTAAAGATGCAATACCCAATAGTACAATAAACACTGACCTGCAGTTTGATTTTGTGGTTCTTCAGTACAAGCAGTCAGTGTGCTGCTCCTCTGTCAGGTCCATTACTCCTGGGATTTGCACAAGCAGGGACCAAAAGGGAAGGGATCGTTGTTGTGCTGAGTGGGTTTAGGGGCTGGCGTACAGACTGGAGCTGCTGTTTGCACGCATGCCGTGTTTGTGTTCTGCTTTTCAGGCACAGCGGGGTGTGTTGAACAAATAGGCAGAGTGAACAGTGGCACTCCAAGTTCAAGCAGTACCTCGTTCACCCAGTAAAATCTGCTTGGACCTCAAACAGCTGAAAAATATTTTGGAAGCACAGCATCTCTTGAGCACGAACCTTTCCCTTCTCTTGAGACATTTAGGCTTCTGATTTAGACACCCTGACAAATATTTAAATTGTTCTAAAGAAAAGCCAGCTTTAAAGATGTGTAATTTCTGGTTTTGGGTTTTATCTTTGGTTTCTGTGTATGGAAGTGTGGGGCCAGCGGTGGGCAGCCTCACCCTCTCCTCTTCCCAGGCTGTCCCCAGGTAGCACCAGCAAGGCCAGGCACTGAAACCAGCACCAAGTTGCACAGCTACTCTGTAATTTTGGAGCACGTATGCCCGGATGCAGCTAGTCACAATGTGTGCCTGACATTTAGGATTATCCCTGTAGACTGATTTGGAGGAGAGAGGTCCCTTCTGCAAAATATGTGCTTGAAGAACAGACTGGCCTCTCCTCCCTCTGCAGCTGTTAAATCTCCCAAGGATACACCAGGAAACAAAGTGTTAGAAAGGAGTTGTGAGGACATCCCTTGTAAGCATCTGAACTACTTTTTGAGCTGTGGCTTGGCCAGAAAGGGTATGTGTGTTAAATCCTCTGAAAAAATTCACATTTCCATGGAAAAATTTGTGCAACTACACTGTTCCTGTCTTCCGATGGGCTATGTGGAAAGGGATTAAAATGCAATTTCTGTAGCTATTATGAGTATATGTTGCTCTAAGTCACAAATATAGTGTGGGGCTTTTTAAACTTAAAATTGTAATGATTCATTTAAATTGAACTTCAGAAAACCACAGAGATAAGAAATAAACCCTCTAGGATCTGCAGGCATGTCTTTTCCAAACCCTGCTGTTCTCCTAACCCTATCGTTCTCTGCCCGGTTCAGTTTTGCACTGTTGCTGAGTGTGGGTGAACTTGTACAGCTGGACTGGGCTGCTGCCTCCAGCCAGCACCAAGGGGTGTGCAGTCAGATGTGCTCCAGCAGGAGCTGGGTGCTGGGAGCCACGTGAGTGACTGCTCTGTAGCTCAGTAGCCATCATGTCAGAGAGCTGCAAGAAAAAATAAACAGCAACTGGGACTCATTTCACTTGAGATTTTTTTTTAACTAGATGCTTTTTTGTTTAAAGCATCATGTGAGCAAATCTTGCTGGCACATTTTAGAGCTGGAGAGGTTGTCACTGCTTTAACCATGATCTTAAGGTTTGGCTATGGGCTGGCTAATCACAGCACCTTGTCACCTCACTGAAGAGAAGTTATATTCACACTGCGAGATCTGCAGGATTGAGTAGGATTTAATCCCTGTTATGGATGAGAGCACTTCTGGCTGATGCAGTTTCTCTAGTCTTGAGCTGAAAGGACTGCAAAGCCTGGAGCTGCCATGAAGGTGGGGCTGTGAGTGATGCCACATCAGCCACACACACGTTCCCCCTGCCCCAATGCAGTACCGTGGGCAGTGCAGGCACCAGAGGAACCCTGGCAGAACTTCAGGCCATTTCAGGCAGTTCTCTTTCTGCTGCTGCCAGATCTCCCCTTAGTATCTACACAGAGGAATTTTTTCCACAGTAGGCAATCTCAGTAGAACAGGTGATGTAGAGAAGTGAGAGGAAGGGAAAGGTAACAAATCTATCCAGCAGAAACAAAGCTGATATTTTTGAATTAATAGCAGTAGGTCTTGCCAAAGCTTTGAGTCTGGCTTTAGGAGTTTGAATCTTATAGGCAGCGAGTCATCTGGAACAATTTTGAATTTTTTTCTTTATGATATTTTTTCCTTAATATTCCTTGAAATGCAGCTGAAGCTGGAAGAAGAACAACTGGATCATTCAGTCACACCACATGGGGAAAGAGTGCCAAGTCCTGGCAGCCAGTTCTGCCTCCTGGTCAGCAAAACCCCGTGAGCAGCACCTGGTGTGTGCAGTGGTGCTGGGCCCTGCTGCCCCCCTGACGCTCCCTGATACCTCTGCTTTGCAGGCACTACCATGTCAGACTGACAATTCACACACAGCATGAATGAAAAAAGGCCACAATTCTCTCCAGCTCCCCAACAGCCAAGTGAAGAAATGAAGAGGCACTGAAAGAGACATATTTGAAATCCAGTGGCATAGACAGAGCCAAGGGGATACTAACCTAAAATGCAAATTGTCAAAAAAAACCCCCAACACCAAAAAGCATGTATGTCATTTCACTAATGGCAGCAGCTCAAAAAAGGCAGTTTGCCCTTAGGGTGTCTGTTTCTGCTTTCTTTCTGTGCTGTATGTATTTGTCCTTTGAACTACCGTGAGCACCTGGACATAGCAGGATGCCAATATTAGATACCCAAATTATCAAACACCATTAGAAGCCCTTTGTAAAGCTGTAATTTTGTCAGTTGCGCAAATTCGGATTCCTTGGGTAGAGCTGTAGTGATTTAACATTTTATGTTCTTTTACCTATTTTGATTACTTTGTAGCTGCTGCTCACAAGTGCAATGTTTGGCATCTCACTCTGGCTAACTACAAACTCTCCAAACATTGTTGAAAAGGCAATTTCTGTCCCACCTGTTGTAGTGGATTGGAATTTTGACTTTTTTGTTATTTTTAACTAATTTTCATCTCTGGCTTCTTTTTTTCTTTTCGTGATATGTATGTCCTGTCCATTGAGAGAGTGTGATAAATTCTGTAGTTTATTTTCTAATGGCAAAATTGCTTCCAACTTTCTATTGGACTTTTTCTGGAGAATTTATGTCTTCTTTCAGCATTGTCATGTACCATAGACTTTTGACTTAAAACTGTGACATCAAGGACAGCAAACTTTTTGTTCACACTCATAAAGCAGTGGAAGCTTTGCAAGTAGAAAATGGATGTTATTTAAGAAACAGAGTTGTGTTACAGTGTGCACTTGGAGGACTATTTTTTGCTTTCATAACCTTTCTGACCATATTCTTCTCATGATTAGTGATATTTCCAAAAATCAGTGGTGAAACTCTGAAAAAACCCCAGCAGCATTTAATGTCTTCAGAGCAAGTAGCAAAAAATTTACTAAATATAAAAGAATACACTTGCTATTTTAAAGGAAGCACTTTCTAAGAAATTGACAGGAACAGAAAAAGTTCAGCCAAAATATCTGAGGAATTTTAAGTAAGAAATTTCTGTGCTTTTTGTTGTGTCATGAGACTACAACATGACGCAGGAGCATCACCCTTGAACAGGAAACATGGCCAGGGCTGGACTATTACCTGTTCAGACAGAGGCTCTGAGAAGAATGTTCTGTGTCCCTGAGATGCAGGGCTCACCAATGTCTGAGTGGCAGTGCTGGGGTGAAGGAGGATGTGGTGGAGGGCAAGCACAGGGAGCAAAACACGTGGCCTTCCGTGTTATCCCCTCCTTGGCAAAGGCACAAGATGATGTTGCTCTTCTGAAATATTTTTAAGAGCTGTGGGGCTAAAAGCAGACACACGGAAACCAGCGCCACAGTGCAATGGTTTTATGAGGGTGCTCTAGAAATTCACTGTCCCAACCCAACACTGATGAGACCGCAGGAGCCCACACAGAGCAGTACTCAAAAAACTAAAGCAGTATCTTTATTTTACACATAACCATCAGTATAAAAAGTTTATTACATAAGAGCTGTTCTGTTTACAATATATTATATTGCTTCAAGCTGATGCAGAAGGTTCATACATTATAGCTCTTCTTAGTTTACAATATATTATGTCGGTTAAATGGCACCACTGCAGTTTATTTTTAATATACAGTACTTCACAAAACCGTTAAGCCAAAAAATAAGATTGAATTGAGTTATTCACTTTTTAAATTAGGTAACTTATGTATTTATTTATTTATTTATTTATTTTTCTTAGGGAGAAGTGTAAATACACAATTCATTAAAAATTTTAAAATGCACCTTTCTTTTGTCTTAGTCAAATTACATGTGTAGTCATTGAAATAATTCACGTTAGCATCTACAAGGTTTTCTGCTTGAATATTGTTACTTAATTTTTGGAAAGTATTTGCAGCTATATAATCAGAAAAGGAAGTTTAAATGTAACTGAAGTATAGTACAAAACACCATTCAAAGCACTGAAAGAAGAAGCCTACATAATCATGCTACAGCAGTATTTATAAAACTTAAAAGGAATAGTAAGTATCAGCTCAGTGGTTTATAATGCAGCTAATAAAATTCCAACTGGTAAACTTAACTGTAATGAACAGCATTTTAACATTCAATCCATGAGAGGTTAATGAAGGCTATGAACTCTGTGTAACAGAAACCATTTCAGATGTTGGACTTCACCAGATATAATTGGATTCGGGTGGAACGTGCCTCTCCTCAGCCCTTTTTGGCGAAGGCGTGTGCTGCCTGTGCTTGCTGCCTGCTGGCCTCAGGGCACTCAGACCGCTGGCTCCGTACCCTGGAAAATTAGCCAGTTCAAGAAAAAAGAATCAACAGAAGTGGGCTCATGATCCACAGCTAATATTTCAAGTAGAAACAGTCTTCCCTGTTCGAACAAAAGATTCTGCTTTGACTTACAAAAGTGCTCACGCCTCTCTGCTACCCCTCGGGATGAAGGTCCTGCCAGAAAAAAGATGCTTGCACCTGGCCAGGGAGCCCAGGGACCATCAGCACACCCAGGCTGCCACTCAGCCCTGGGTTCACATGTGCATCCCCCACACCAGGAGGGTGACAATCATGATGACCTGCCAGCAACAGGCTCTAGAATGAGGTGTAAGCAACTCCCCGGGGAGAATCTGCACCAGGTACCTGAGCTGGGCTTTGGTTTATGGCTGAATGCAAAGAGAAAGAACAGCAGTGACCATAAACACCTAGGGGGAAGTAAAAAGCAGTCTGAAACAGGCTTAGTACAGCTGCTTTGTTGTGGAAAATGAATGTGAACAATAAAAATGGAATCCAAAGTACTATGTTGTAATTCTTTATAGGTTCATTTATCTGTCTCATTACTTAAAGCTCCTGGAAATGACTTTGAAAAACTGAGTTCCCCGTTCAATTTTTTAACCACTCCTTTTTAAGGAAACAGCTTTACCAAGGAGACATTCATTTGATGGAATATGAAACAAGTCTCTCAAATTCACTATAAAACTCTCAAGATTGGGAGATGTTTGGTTTCAGTTGAAAAGAGTGAATTGCAGTGCATGTACATGTATGGACACTTAAAATGGGGGTGAATTTTGCCCAAACGTGCATTTCGCAGTTTCTTTGCTGCATATTAAGAGAGTCTTGCAGTACTAAACACATCAGGACTGTACCCAAACTCCAAGTAATGAAGGATGCCAGACTTTGGAGTTGACAATAATGTGTGACTATTGACTTCTCATCACAAGGCAGGCATGAGCTTTTGTTTTGTGGTACAGGTAAATACTTCTTTGGGGATGGTCACCTAAAGTATGGATTTGTTTTCATTTGCTATCTGAATTCTTTATAAGAAGAGTATGACAGAAAGAAAAAGTTCCTACTGAACTTATGAACTGTCGTTCGTATTGGTTCACTTCCATGTATCTTTTTTCTAACCATATCTTATGGTATTTCTCCTTCAGAGAATACAATGAATACTTAAACACAAATCCACTATGTAAAACCAGAAAAATGGACTCCCCAAATCTAATTTTCACAGCAAAATCCATTTTAGTTGTATAATACTCAATTTTTAATGAAAATACTATATCTTCTCTAATACGTTTTGATGTGACAAATATCACATGCATCAACAGGTTTTAGTAAAAACAAACAGTTGATGCTGCAACATAAGGTTCATATCTTATGGCTGATTGGTTTTGTAGCTCCAAAATTTTTGAACTTTTTTTTAAGTGACACATAAAACACAACATATGAATTGGTAGCCAACAGTGATAATATTAATGCCTTATGGAAGTATATAAAGATCATGTATTGAAGATCTGCTTTTACAGCACAGTTGCACATGAAACATAAAATTAAATCTGAGATTCTTAGTGGATATATCCAATTGTATTTCAAATAATTACATAGTACCATTTTAAACCAAGTGAAATTATCAGTTGCTACAATAGATAACAAATGGACCAATAAGCACAAGAGAAATTCATTTTGAGAAATTTAACTTTGCTTTGAGGCAAGGTACTTCATATGGTGTGGAGCATGGGTGAAAAGAGGAACAGAAAACCTTAAAGTTGCTAAGCACAGATCTTGCAAAACTCTTCAAGTTTTCCCCAAAATACCTAAAGAACATTTCATTTTTTTCTAAGTTTTAATCAGTTTTAAAACCTGTCAGAATTTTACTTTTTAAAATGCCTACCCAACATTTCAAAGCTAGCTGATATTACTTAAGAGTATTGAAGGACTTGGATCCCATCCATTCTATGTGTGGAAGACATGCAAAGTCATCCTGTGGTTGATACCAGATTCTGGAATTCCTAATACAAGGGTGATCTTGGTAAAATACTTTCAAATGATTAAGAGGTTTTTTTAGAGTAGGTAAAATTACGGAGTACTGAAAACCTTTGTTTTATTATTTAGATTAAAGATTAGAAAAAAAGGAGTGCAGTATCATTAATGATGGAAAGGTTCTTGAAGCAGTCATTTCTGTATAGCATTGGATATGACTCTCAGGGTTTGTTTCTCACTTACTTTTATTGCAGTGTCTCCCATGCCAGCCTTCTTTGCACTGACATTTGTTGGGCTCCACACAGGTGCCATACGGGCCACAGCTGGGTTCGCAGACAGCTGTAAAAAAGTGAGCACACAGGCCTGACCTCTTGACATTTCATCCAGAGACAGCCACACCTTTGCTTTCCCTGCTGTTCCACACGATGGGTTGGTCCTGGCACAGGTTGGGACCCTCACCGTAAACCTGTGCCTTTGCACTGAGTGCAATTAGAGCCCTGAAGCAGTCCACACACATCCCTTTACCTGCAAGGTCTGGCTCAGCCTCCGGCAGAGAGAATCAGTTTGTAGAGCAGAGCTGATCCTCCAGAACCAGTGGGAGAAGGAGAGTAGTCCCCAGCACTCCTCTCAGAAAGTGTTCTCATTGTATTTTAATGTGGCAAAGTATTGACATTTTATTAAGCATTTCCCTATTACTAAACTGCTATTGCTGTTTTACAGAAACTCAAAAGCACAGAACTGACTGTGAGGAGATGTCTGTAAAAAAATGTTTCTGGTTTCAAAATTTCCTTAAGTCTGGTGTATGCTGTATGTTCAGCAAGTAAAATAACTTGAAATACTTTGACGTTAGTGTGATGTTATGTAAAAAAGATACTGTACCACGAGATCAGTGCTCCCACAACAAGGCCTGATGGAGTGGCTTTGGTACTTACGCTTTGAACACAGGTCTCCCTGGTAGCCTTTGGAGCACTTGCATTTATTCTTACCAGTACATTTGCCTCCATTTCGACAGGGTTGATGGCATTTACCTAGAAATTGAAAACATAGAAACAATGGTCTTAATCCTCTGTGCCTACTAGAGAAAACTGTCTGACGAGCTTGCCTTGTACCTGAAAAGCTCATCAGATGTTAATGTAAGAGTGTGCACTATAGGTCCGTCAAGAAGACTGCTGCAAGTCTGTGCTTCTAATATATAAGCCTTCTTCTGCTTTGAAAAAATGATAATAATTTGGCATGGCCAAAGCCCGTGTGACCTTGCAGCTTTTGCCCAGATTACTGGGCAGTGCCACTCTGACTGCGCAGAATCCCCCAAGTGACTAGTCAGTATTGACTCCTGCTCTTCTCACCCTTCATGGGGGAGGAAGCAGTGCCCAGACTGCGTGGTTCTAAAGAGCAGGATCCAAACCTGGGGGGCCCTAGCAGAAAAAAATCTGGTGGCATCTGAGAGCAGTAAGATACTCAGGAACTGACAGGTATGGCCACTACTTGCAGACAATAAATAAATTGGCTGGCCCTGTCAGCTTGTAGCACAGGCTGGGGAGCACCGTGATGCTGTGAACAGTGCAATAAGGGATGTTCCACACAGCAGCTCAGAAACTAAAGGCACATTAAAAAAGCATGCCCTTCTTTCCTGTTTGCAAAAGAACAGAGCAACGTTGCTAACAGTAATTAGAACTGGCAGACATTTTTCCAGGCTCTTGGTCTGGAAATTATTTTCCCTCACATACAGGCTTTGCCAAAGGCAGAGGCTGGGTCTGATGGTGTTGTTGTAGGAAGTCTTGTTTGGCCCTGATTGCCTGGGATTGAGGACATCCCCGCTGGTGGAGGAGATTCATAATTTCTTTCTGGGCATGACACACTAAGGACTCAAACTTAACACCAAATGTCTCATCACTAGACTGCCAACACCTTGTTAGAATTTGTCTGCATGGAACGCATTAAATCTTCACTCGTCTCTAGGAAGGGGAGCACAGCGCCCATGAGCTCAGTCACCCCCAGGCTGAGGGAGGCTCACTGTCACCTCCCTGGGCACTCTTGGGCCACCAGGAACTGCACCCTCAGTCCCTTGCCACCTTGGTGCCCATATGTACCAATGTATCATTTCTCATTGTTGTCCAAAACCATTTTTCGTCTTTTCTAATGCCACTACATTTTCTGGGTTCTTCAGAAAAGAGGAAAAAAAGGTGCCCTTCCTAGATTTGGCACTAATATTTACCTGAATCTGTGAGCAAACAAAAACTGGAGCCTGGGGCAGGAAACTGTTTCCCTTTCCTTTTCCTTTTCCTTTTCCCTTTCCCTTTTTTTTTTTTTTTAAAGGAAGGTACTGACTGAGACCTGCAGGTGATAATTTAAGCATCAACACTGGCTTGCTGTACTGAAAACGCCATTTCATGATCACAGACTGCCCTCTTGGGAGCTCAACACCACAGGCTGTGCCTGCTCAGCCCTCAACCCCTGCACACCTCTGTCATGCACGTATGTATTGTCAATACAAAGGGAACACTTGTTCCTAATGTACACAGTTATCTAAATAGCCTTGAAACAAGCTTCATAAGCAGCTGATGGAACAGACTGTTCTAAGGAGAGTTTCTGCAAAAGCACAATTTTCCTGCAGGTGCCTCTGGAGAGCAAAACTTTTTGTATTCTAATTTGCGAATATTTGCACCCCAAGTAATTAATGACTGAAAGGAGCAATCCATGAATTTTTCTAGTTCTTTAAGTAAATCTGGAGGATATGGGTCAAGAGGTGTGGCACCAATTTCCGCCAAGTTGCAACAGGCAAGCATTTGGCTCAGCACAGCTCAATTAACTTTGAACTAAGATATTATCACAGAATGAAGGGAAGAGTAATAACTCTCTCTGTTACTGACTGAAAAATGGAAAAAGCAACAAAACAGCTGGTGACAAACAGGGGAGGAGTCCAAAGAAAAATAAAACTCTCTGGATTAAAAGTGAAACACTACTTAGAGACAATGCATACCTACCACTAAAAAAAATCTGGAAGACTGTGAATGCTAGTGTAGACTGGGTCCAGTACACTTCCCAGGAGTCTTACAGAGTGATTCAGTTATGACACAAGTACTGAAAACCGACACACAATGTTTAAGAAAATCCCAACAAAACCTTGCAATTTTCAGAAGATGATTTTCTGACTGCTGGAAGGTTTTCTCCCCTCGTTATTTCAAGAATATCATGATTGGATGTAGCTGGCCCTGAATCTAAGAAAGTACACAGAGTTGTGTTTCTCCTCTGGTGTTTCTAAGCCTTGTCTAGATTTCTTGCAGTCTTCTGCTGTTGTGCTGGCACTGGTGCAGTGCCCAGAGGTGATGGTAGCTGTCAATCACCGTTTAACAATTGCTGTCCCAGCTTTATGAGAGCCAAAGTAAGTGCATAGCTTTCCTTGCTCTCATTGATGTGATCAGAGTTTAGGTCTTAGCATACTGTGATCCTGAATTTGTTTTTCTTTCTTTTGTACAGGAACTCGTTTACTTTCTGTATTTTAATTAATTTAATTTGAGTTTCACAGGTACGCCTTTCCGAGAAGTCAAAGCAGTTGCACCTATCCCAAGCAGCAGTAGACAAATAGGAGCTTCAGCTCCTCAGACAGGTCAATTAAATGGATTGCCCTGAATTACACATGCTGTTATAACTGTTCTAAAAATACTCCTCAAAAAACCACCACTGACATAAAATACATGCTTCTCTCTTTGAATCAAACTTTAATCTTCATCTGAAAAACGTCAACGAAGTTGACTTTCTGGAGACTGAAGAAAGAAAAGAAGTTCTGCCAAAGAGTCAAATTTAACTTGATGTAAGCAAAGGTAAAGCCAGTGGAAAGCCACAGTGTTGTTCTTGTGGCATGTGATCTGAGTTTATATGAAAGGGCAATCTTTATTTGCTTAAAAACAATAAAGTTTTGCTGCTTCTGTTTGCCTCAATTTTTAATGAGGTAAAAAGGAGTTGCAAAATGCCTTTACATTACATCTGTATGTAAAGCATAGAGATATAGTGAAACATTTACGTGCACCTACTGTTTATCTACACATAAATACTGAGCAAAATGTAGGTCTTACAGTATCTGTGTTCTTCCTTTGCACAGTAATTCACTTATTGTCGTGTATTGGCTGACAGCAAGTGAAGAGTTTATTTCCATGTGTTTCCGAAGTGATACAAATTTCCTAATTGTGAAAAGAACCTGTTTCTACTGATGCACATTAACAAAACAGCATTTATGTATCCTAGGCCAAATACTGCTCTCCGTGCTCCTGTGAAGGTGCTGGGGAACATCGGTGAGATTATTTACCACAGGGAAAGCTTCTTGCACAGTGTCCTGTTAGAAGCTCTAAGTACGGGGAGAATGATACCAGGTTGTACATTTTCAACTCACCTTGTGAATGTAACTTTACATGTTACATGAAAGCTCTCAGCTCTTACCATTCAGTCCTCTGTTTGCCTCAAACCCTTTCACTCCCAAATTATAGAAGCCCTTTCACAAGAGTGGACTTAAACCTAGTTTGCTGTGCCCAAGTGTGATTTGCTGTAATGTTTGAAAACAGGTGGCCCACACGGGCTTGGCATGGCAGCACATCTCTGCCATAGCATATTGCTTGCATTCTTATGGCTTGAGTATTGTTACCAAGCCTGGTTAACTAGTGAAAACAAAACAGGGCAGAGGATGAGATGGTTTAGCAACGAATCAAACTTGTAAGTAGGAAACATTTGGAGGCATGTGGAATCTGACTCTGAGGGTCCCTAACTGTTGTGTGAGACCCTCGCTGTGAGCCCAGCAGAGGCAGGTCATTTGTCATCATTCAGGCATTGACACTAGAAGAAGATGAAGTAAGTGAAAGCAAGCACACAGAGATGCTACTCACTAATTTCACATTGGTCTCCTTCATAGCCTGAAGGACAAATGCATTTTCCCAGATAGAAACACGTTCCTCCATTGAAACATGTTGTTGTACAGTTTGCTGAAACAAATAAAAGAGGAATGAACTAAGTCATTAATATGAACTAAGTCTAGCTTGGACTTAATGTTTTCTGCTGCTTATCATAAATAAACATTGAGTAGGTTTTTAAAAAGCAGGATTAACCTCTTTTCATCTGGTTTACAAAGAAAGACTAAAATGCGGTTATTCCTACATAATGCTTTACACGGGCAGACACACAAGGCAATATAGAAACAGACAAGTGAACAATACAGCAGTGAGCTCTCTGAGGACAAACTGTGTTACATCTTTATCAATCCTCACACATAAAGCTCACTGAAGCACTACTGCAATTGAAACTGCCAGTGTCTCAAAAAAGAAGCACAACCTAGAAGGTCTAGAAGCTACTTCTGCAAGAGGATACTTCACTACAGTTCTTAAGTAATGCTTTGACTGAAGAGAAACCTTTTAAAGTTTTTCTGTGTGGTGACACAGATGCAAATGCTCTGTCTTTCAGCTGCCAAATCACTTACATTATGTTAGACGTGACTTTTCACCAAACAGCTGGGATTCACGTAAATCCTTCAAGACATCGGGAACATTTCATTACAGTGTGCATTTGAAACCTTTTTTAAATGTAGTAAAAGTCTGTTCAAAGACTAGATACAAGAGATACCACGAGTTTGTGCAAAGTAATAGGAAGGTTCCCATTATTTTGCTGAAAAGAGCTCTAGGACCTTTTGCATTCAGTCTTTACTTCGTATAGTTCTGCAATAACAAATGCAGCATGACGTTCTGCTCTGCCATGAGCAGGTCAGTTGTATTTCTGCAGGAAACTACTTGTTTTTTTCTAAATGGTAGCTTTGACTGTTCCAAATTACTGTTCCGAACAACTGATTGTTCATTTTTATCCTTCATGAGACACAATGCAGCAACAAAAATGAATGGCTTGCTTAAGTTTTTATGGGTCCAGATGCAGCACATTAATGTACAAAATAATTAGTAAAAATTATTTTACTACAGGAAACTAGAGTTCAAATAGAGATTTTTTAAATTTGTTTTTTCCCCCCCAGAAATATGAGTGACTTTTATGCTAAGTCCCACAGCTTTCAGTGGATCAACTGAAGTGATTATCTAAACAACCCTTCACAGAGCTGGAGTATATGGATGTCTGCAAATCCCTATATTCACCCAGCAGCTGCCAGGCTGTTCTAGGGCATCTATTTTAAGAATCACAACATTTAAAAAACTTATTTACTTATTGCTTGCCTGACTTTCCAAAATCCATTCCTAGAGGGAAACTGTTACAGGTGCAGAAGAGAGGCTGCTGGATGCAGAGCCTGGTGGGGTTTAGCCGGCACTTACCTTTGTCACAGTTGATGCCGTAGAACCCTGGGGGGCAGATGCAGAGGCCGGGTGTAATGCAGAGCCCACCGTTCATGCAGCGAGGAACACACAGTGCTGAGGAGTGAGAAGGGCAGAAAAAGCATCACTGGTGTGACAGCAACTGGTATTTAGATAAACAGAACTTAGGCTCCTTAAGCTACTTTTCCTTCTGCTGATTGTTCTAAGTCACCTTTGTAAAGTGCCTTTGTTAGTGGGTTGAATCTATTATATCTTTGGCTTGTATGTGGCAATTTGTGTATTGTGCTACTAAAAACTGAAGGCTAAATGAAATTCAAATCTGATTCCATATGTAAGCAGAACTTGCCTCTTGTACATTTGAATACCAGACAGAGGAGAGCAAAGTACCCACATACGGCAACACACTCTGGATATTTAAAATCCCCCCGGACAAGTCTTCTCTATAACTGTATTCTGGTTCCTCAGCTGTGCAGGCAGGACTATCTCAGAGGGGTCAGTAGCACAGTGGGGTTTCCAGGCAGGCTTTACAATGAACCTTCCCTTCTCCTGCATACCTGAGCATAAGCATGGCTACCTGATTATGGCTAGGAAAGCCTGCTGCACAGCTGAACTGTCCTGCTTGAACTGAACTTTCTCTGGAGCTCCTGTGCTCCTCCAAGACATCTCTGCCTTGTGGCCACCCCAAAAGGCTCTTCAGGGAGACATGTCAGGGGGCAATGCTTCACTTTGTGGTTGCCCACAATTGGTACATGCAGCAAGGCCGGGTCCATTATAGTGAGTTACACAGCACCCTGGCGTGAGGCCAAATGGCCTTGTGAAATCATCTTGTGAAATTGTTGGTGGTGTTCCTGGCTCAGCTTTGTCCCAGCTGACCAGCAAGCCCTTCTGGCCATGGTCCTGGGATGAGTAGTGGCCACAGGCTCCTCCCAGGAAGGAGTTTGTAGTGGGTTTGTTGGAAGGTAAGAGTCTGTTAAACATATGAATGTAAGCTGTGCCAGTTGCCCTCCAGGACAGAACACAGTCTTTGATCCTTTGTATTTAATATTTCTGATGTAGCCAGAGCATCTGGGAGTGAATGATTGTGTTGGAGTAGGATGCCCGTGGGGATGGGCATCTCCAGTCAGCCGGGGGACGGACTGCCACTGGGAAGAGGAAGGGAGGGATAGGAAGAAGATCTAGCTTCCTTACCAAGCCACACCAATTTCCTGGACCTTCGCTCCTGCAAATGTTGGTTTGGACTACTATCCACTAATGGAAGGGAAAGAGAAACTTCCCTTCATCTTCCCATCTTAATTTTCAGCCTGCTTACAAATCTGATCTTATCTCCAAATAAACAAATGCAGAGCAACAAAAGTATTGTGCTTTGTTTCCCAGCTAGTCCTCATTAGCAGAAAAATTTTATTTAATCTTCTTGCCAGATGGATTCCCTGTGATTAAGGATCACTTAATTATTGCATCAGTTTTTGTTAAAAGCAATCTGTGAGAGAGAAAATATTTTTCTTGTAGGCAATTTGTATTTCCATTAGACCATAGATGATAATAGCAATTCTCTTACCAGTTCAAACTCAAAATATATGAAATCTTCAGAAGATGCCATTCGTAACTTTAGGAGAAGCTACAGTGCAGGAGATACAGTTTTCCTGAGATTGTGGTAAAGAAGACAGTTAGAGAATTTTTTTTTTCAATTACCTTTCTCACAATGAGGCCCGTAAAATCCATCAGGACATTCACAGACATGCCTTTCGTTGCAAAACCCTCCATTTCTGCATCCTCCTGGACATTCAGCTTCATAAAATATAACAATAATCTTAATTAAAATGTTATATATTTCAGCTGTCAGCCAGCTCTCAGTAGTATCAATATATTTCTTTGACACAACAGTAAAAATATTTGCTGGCATACAAACACTGAAAAAATGTAAATTCATCTAAGATTCTTCAAGATAAATTAGTTTCTTTTCTAGTAGTCTATAAATAGAGGTTTCATCATGTGTTCAAATGTGTGATACTCTTGCTGATGGACTGTGCACTTTTGTTGCTCTGCTGCTCTAGAAGTGCACGAGCAATGCAGATGGTCTACTCAATCCAGTACTCCTCTGTGTGGAAATGAGCAGACACCTCAGTGCAGAACTTGCATGGCTGGTTAGACCTGCCCTCAGTGTGCAGGCCCAGTTTCAATTTCTGCAGCCTGAAGTAGCCTTCACTGCAACTCGCATTGCATGAATTACCACATCTGTTACTACTGAGGTGACAAAGTGATGAAATTTGCGTTCATATGAAAGGCTAAATGAAAGGAAGATGAAAGCAGTCCAGTGGTCCGATATCATCATCCAACTCTAACTCATATCTCAACTACTGATCAAGTACTGGTAAAAGCATTTGGCAACACTAGCAAGATTATATAAGGATGAGAGATACCTCTGGGTACCACCACCATCCCCAAAACACCAGAGTCCATGGAACAAGAAGGCAAACTAAATAAAACCCTATGGAACACCATGGGTACATGGCTGCTGGGTAAAAAAACAGTTACCCAAAAATACCTTCCCAGATCTCTCACAGAGAATATGGCAGGCAGGAGAGGTTGCCTACTCCCATTAGAAAAACTTAACATCAGTAGGGATCACTGGTACGCACAACCTCCTCATCTTGATGCTCTGTCGTGTGACACTCCAAGTGAGAAGGTTCAAAAACTCTGAGGTAAAATAATATGCCTGAAAAGTAAAGCTGTTTACTACTATTACAGTCGTAATAGTAGTAGAAGTTTTTTGACCCTACTGTGTTCTAACACTGTACTCTAGGTCTGTTTCTGGAAATGCTTCTCTCTTTGTACACAATGTAGAGCTGCTATTCATTATTTAAAAATTGCATGCTTAAATGCATACCATTTAAAGAAAAAATATAGGAAAACTTTTTTTTTTGTGACAACTTCTTAGCCACAACAAATCCACTCTTATCTACAAAATTGCTTCCCTGCTCCCCTCACTTCCTCTGCTGGGGGCCTTTCTGTATGGCCAAGAATAACTGGGAACAATGACCAGGGCCCTGATAGGAGAAACTGGAGCTCCTCACCACGTATGATATCTTTCAGAGGAAGGAAACTCAGTCCTACTCTAACACCAACCAGTAAGGACATTCTTATCCTTCTCAGCATGTCCCAAAACACTGCAGTGTCCACCTTACGAGACACAGGGCAGGAATGGGAGTTATTCCAGTATGGGTTGTAAGAGATGAGGTGTCCTCCTCTGCACATCTCTAGAGTTTGGAAAATCTTGTATCTCTCAGCTGGCTCACAAAGGACTGGGACAATAATCAACTCCAGGTTTCTCTAGAGGTCAAGTGATGTAATACTGCTAAATTGTTAGATATTGCAACTCATATAAAAATGGTAACAACAAGTAATAACACAGAAATGATAACTTGGATGAATGCTACTACTGAGTTTGGAGCCATTCCTGTTTAAGCCACTGTTTTCCACAATACAGACCTGTAACTCTGTTGCCCCTATCAGAATACCCCAATGTTATTTCCGAAGTTTATTAAGTCCAGTATCTTTGAACTGAACTGAAAATAAAAAGATAGGAAAAGTTTTGTGTTGTATTTACATCAGACACACAACTTCATACATGAGATCTGATTGCTTTCATTACCTTTAAGCCTCCGTTTTTCTGCCTGTTTCTCTGCCCACTTCTTCTCCCCCTCCTCCACTTTCCCTGGGCTAATTGACAGCAGCAAGGCTTCAAAGGAGACAAGCAGCTTTGCTATTTAGGCTAAGTGAGGTTTCAAAGAACAAACAACTCCTGCTCCCCCTGCTCACTCTTTGAAGCCACACTACAGCCAATTATCTCAGAGAAAAGAGTGCAGAGAAGAAAATGCAGGACTGTGAACCAAGATTTAATAGGAGAAGAATAAAAATCTTGTTCTTTGTACATCAGCTCTGTCATGGGTTAATCTGATACAATTACACATGATATGGGATAACTATCTTATCTTAGACATTGATTTTTCAATTTGCATAGCCTCAGTTTAAAGTGATAATTATAGTTGTTTGTGGTGTATCAAATTAATCCAGAAAGTCTTGTTACATAGCGTTTATGGTTCATAAATTGGTTGATTAAACAAGTGCTCTCCTTTCCAAGCAAACACTGCAATAACTTCATGGTGCTCTTCTTCTACCAGGGTGTGCTTACTGCTTGATAGCTGAGGTACTGAACACCAGGTTCCACCACTTCACCTGTATCCAAAGCCAAGAGGTGGCATCTGAGATATGCAGAAGGTAAATCCAAGTTTTGCAGAAATTTTCTGATTTGAGATTTTTGTTTTCAGTTTGGATGGACAAGTTGAGATTTAAGGAACTAAAGGCACCAGGTTGGAACTGAGGCACTGACAGTGTGCCCCAACAGTTCCCAGAAGGTCAGTTCCCCAAATTATGTACCATTTCTGGAAATGTTAGCCTCAGCCTGCTTTCACAGAACTAGCTCTCCTCCAAGCACCTCAAATCATTTGATAATAGGGACTTTTCATAAGATGCATCTCTATCAATGTCCTTGATGTGATGAGCAATGAACAGGAGGAGGGAGAAATGTCTCCAACCCAGTCTGCTAAGGGAGTTCAGTAGGAAAGGGTTAGTAAACATGTAATAAATGATCAGCAAATGCACACAGAGTCAGAACAGCCTGGCATTCACCACGATTGGTACACATGATGTGACTGCTTTGACTCCATCCTCTGTAGCTCTTATCCTAAATGAAACATGAGACAGTTAAGTGGCCTGGTTTAACAGCATTCCAGCATGTTCAGTGTTACCTTGCTGACAGGTTTTAAAGAAAATGGCGTTCTGAGGGGTCTGAAGAATTATATTGCCTTCTGAATTCATTATGATCACGTTCACTTCAAATGCAGCGACCCCATCTTGTTTTCCAAGGCAAGGAAATCCAACTTGAACGACTTAAAGGATAATAACAATAATATTTATATTTAAACGCACATATCAATATATACGTATAAAAGCATACATTGAAATATTAAAAAATAGATTATAATTGTATTTAAGCTTTAGAGGAAGGCCATTGACGAAAACTTGTAATGCAGAGACACAGAGACCACTTTATTCAGAGGTGGCTCCAGGATTAGAAGTACAGCAGCACAGGAGAAGAGCCTGTGCTAATTTACTGATATAACTCCAACAGTCTACAGCACAGACAGTGATCTTAACACAAGCATACTTTTGCTTGCAGATGAGGCAATTATGTGAAGGTATCTAGGGATACATCAAAACAAACAGAAAGCCTACTTTTAATTTTCTAAGTTGAACTGATTACTTCTGAGTCTAAATCTTCGAGGCTCTCATATGACTTCTGTAAAAACTTCTATATTTTGGAAAAAAAGTTACTTTAGGTAAGTTTTTCTAGTTTGGATATTGCAATTGATACCTAAACAAGATACTGATTTAACCAAAACTTACTCCATAAAATTCTGGCAAAATGGTAACTTGATTCAAATGATCCTGGATGCAATATTTATAAAGAAGACATAGACACATCACTCTGACAGAACTAGTTAAGTATAGCATTATCTGGACATTGCCTTTCCAGGAAAGGTATTCAAACACTTTTCAAATACAAAGAATTTAAGTAAATAATTAAGGCCAGTAAATCTGGAGTATTTTAATGATGAAGCAAGACCAATACCTCAGAGCTATGGAATTCTCCGCTGTGATTGTCACAATCTTAAATACTCTTCAGATGAAACAATTTTATCTCTTTTCTTCAAAATTGGCTCTTCTTAGCTGCTTTATATGTTAGATCCAGCTAACAGAAATTGTTTATTCATTTCTTCTGAAGATGACCTGAGATTTCAGAACCAAATACTGAGCTAACAGCCCTACATTTGGTTTGTTTTAAATTGCTTATTATAAAAAATTTTGCAAGCTATGATTGGGCCATTTTTGTTATATGCTGCCTTGGTAAAAGACAGAATAATTTACTGCTGAAACACATTCTGCCTCTTGTAAATCCTACAAACTGAAAGGTGCCTTGCAGTTCTCATTCTAAAGCAATTACAATGTTGAAGTGCTTTTACTCCAATCTTTTCACAGACCAAAAACATGTAACCATGTGGCAAGAAGGAAACTCTTATAGTGCATTAAATACATTTTAAATGCAGTGAACTTCTTAAACTGTAGTAACCTCCTTACAGCACAAGTGCACAAAATCAGTGCTTATATTGAGACGTGTTTTAGTTGAGCAAATTGCAACGGAGAGGAAGGTGTGGCAGATTTTAATGACAGCACCATTGTTGTATCTAGACTTCATTGAATTGGTAGTGACTCCCTGAGCTCCCCTGAGATTTGCCTGTGGTTTAAATGCCTAGGGCAAAGCCCAGGAATGCATCTCTAGAGTCTAAGGCCACAGGTCAGAAACCCTTTGTTCCAGCACTGCCCACCCTGGAAAGATCCACATTTTTGGACTTACCATATGTCTGAAATAGCTAGGCACACAGAAATGCAGTAAAGGACCCTCCTGAAAGCAAAAACCACCTGGATCCTGGCTGAACTCTGCGGTGCTTCAGAGCTGAAATAAAGCCCCTAACCTCTACCTGAATTCTTGCATTTTTATGCCTGTTTGAATAATGCTAAGAACACACCAACATCCCTACAGTCAAACCGAAGCACAGCGAGAAGTCCCTCCCATCCAAAAACACAACCACGAGCTCTTGTGGCCTATCACAGTACTGAGTAGGGCTGGGGTAGGGCAAACCTCAGCTCTGGTCTCTGCTTCCCAAACCCAGGATGCAGTTTACATTTGTCCATCACTGGCTAAAAACAAGGAGAGAGAATCACAGCTCTGGACTTCTTTCTGTTAACCATCCTCCCACCACCAGGTCAGAGAATAGCCTCTCCTGCACATATATATTTCTGCATCCTATGGAGCACTTGTATCAGGGCTGCAGAGCAGATGGCTCTAGCAGGAACAAGGAAAATTTAACTGCTTTGAAAAGCAAGGAAACCTAGTGACATATACCTAATTTAATTTTAGATAGTAATTAGAATGCTCTCCTGGGATGCAGAGGATGCAAGTTTAATACCTTTGGTCTGGGAGCTCATGCCTTTTCCCTCTGTTCAAGAAACCAAGGTTCCCTAAACTGCCTTCAGTAGAAGAAGGCTGAGAGTTACTCCAAGTTTGCACTTAGCAAATATGCCAAGGCCACCATCAAAACTCATCTATAGAGTCAGGAGTGGGACTACTTAAGGGGCATCTCTGAATGACCAATCTCAGTAGAAGCAGGCATGAAAGATCTGGACAGGAGTGGGAGTCCACGCACAGCCCTGCAGCCCACTGTCACTCTCTACCAGCATGGCAGAGCGAGCAGAGATGTTGCTGCACTCAGAGAAGGCACCAATTTCTGCCACTGAGCTTGGAGAGATTTTCAGCCTCTTTGGATGCTCAGCACTTACATTTTAATGTCTCAACACCAGCAGAGGGCAGGGAGAGAAGGTCTCCTGAGCCTGGCCAGTGGACTGGGGCCACTGCATGAAATGCATGAAGCAGCACTGCGCCAGCAGCCTGGTCACGTCAGCCTGCACCGGCAGCACCAGCAAGGCACTGCACTGTCCGGTTCAGACAGACGCAGGAGGGGCCAGCTCGGGTCACTTCAGGGGTCAGCTCTTTCTCAGTCACAGGCCACTGCATTGCTTTTGGGCACAGACTTATAGTGGGTTTACTTTCCTGAGTGTGGTGTTCAAGATGTTAAGCACTGCCACAACAATGACTCGCTTCGTTTTGAACTTGCTAACCTTAGATTGAACCACTGGACCTTCATAGGTTTTCCCCTGTGAAATGAGGAGCCAGCTGCTTCTCATCGGGCAGGTATCCACACTCCTCCCAAACATCTTTTGGAGAAGCTGAGTAGTCTTAACTCTTTAAGCTCCCAGTGAAAGGCATCTTCTACGGCCTTCTTAACATCTTACCATGTGTCTAGGTGTAACAATATCTGTGTTGTGAGCACTGAAAGAGGCTGAAAATCAATCCTGGGATTTGGGAACGGGTTTTCAAAGAGGAACATAGGTGATTTAAATCTAGTTTAAATCTGAGGAGAATTTGGTACCTCATCTCATCAGGATATAATGAATTAGAGAAAGCTGAGAGAAGGATAAGGCTGCATCCAATAAGGAGCAAAAGAGTAGGTTGTGACTCTTCAAAGAGATCTGTAACCCATGTGGGCTTATAAAGTAGACAAATCACTTAAAGACTCAGGAAATCCTCCAAGCTAAAGCAAGTCAGAGCTGAGAAGGAAAACAGAAGTACCACATAATGCTTGTCCTCCTTCTGCTCTTCCACAGGTCTTCTCATGGCCACCATTGGCCGTAACACAAAATACAGGCTAGACAGGCCCTACAGCACTGAAGCCATTCATACGCCTTATTTGGAGGTAGACAAATATCCTCAAAGAAGTTTTAAAAGTCCACTGATTTTGACAAAACTACTGTGTTCAACTACCTCTGAGTAAGGTGTCTGTTAATCCTCATTCATGTTTCCCATGCTCATATTTACTATAGATGTCTTTCCTCTTTTATTTTTCTTTAATTGTCTTTAAGGACAATTAATTGTTTTTGGGCTAAAACACTTTTTCAAAAAATACCAACTGTTGATTTGTTATTAAATACAAGCTTGTCGTTGAATTTCTTCTGACATCTGTACGTGTAGAAAAATGATTTGGTAATGCAATAGATCCAAGGAAACTAGACTATATTTATCAGAACTGTTTAGTGAACATATAAATTATAGCAATAACTACAAAGTAGCAAACAATCACTACCTTTATAGCATGTATTTATTTAGAACTACTTAGTCAATTTTGGCCAGCTAGCAGGCAGTGTAAAAAACCCACCATCATACTAGTGTCTCACTATTAACAGTGTACATGCTTGAAATACTGTACAGGTACTGATTATCCATCGCTATTAAGCACTGGAGCACTCTAACGCCAAACAGGACTTAAATACTGCTTATACACACACTCAGTGCAGTGGGGCACTGCACATGAGCCATGTAAGGGAACTCCATGGACATGCCCATATTAGTCCTGGAACTGAGGTACCAGTCCTGCCAACAGGGTAAGTCCTTTCTGGCTTTAATCAGACCTCCTATCATGATGGTTAACAGACCTTCTGCTGAGACTATGAGATCTCATCTCCGGCCTCCCTGCACTTGTAAATTATGTTCTCATAAACACAGTCAGAAGGGGGTAATTTTGGTCTATCTTTTCTGGATTGTTAAAAATTAAAGGAGAAGCCAGCTTGTATTAGAGGATGCTGAGTGCAGAGTTTCCCACATATCTCACCTGCTTTATATGGAGATGGAAATAATGCTTAACAAGAACTTGGGCTTTACGACTTTTAAGTTGCTTTTAAATGTCTTTACTTGACATTTATCGGGCTTGCAACCAATTTAATTGCAGCAATTGCGGTACAAATATCACAGTGTCCTTCACACAAATCTCTTTTCAATACCACTCCTTCAATCCACACTGCATGGAGAGACCGATCATTAATGATAAATTACAGGTGACACTGCAAAAAGATGTATTGAAACATTACTTCAGTGCCAATCTACTGCAAGCTGAAAATGGAGAATATTATACACAAACTTTCAGAATTTATCCACTGAAAAAGAGAAAAGAAGAAGAACGACTCATCAAAGAATGCTCAACTAAGGGATAAATGGCAAATGATAATATCCTAAACTAGAACTTGTGTCTCTGAGCTGAATGCCTGATGACCCCAACTGAAAGCAAAACATCCACAAATTGCAGTCTCTGAGAAACAGAGTAATTGGATAACTATTGTACTAGTGATCAAAGAATCTGTTTTCCAAAAGTTGCACAACTTAAGTAACAGCATTCATGCACATGGATTTTATGCAACAACTTTGCACAAGTTTCTGCTGATTTATCTACGTGTAAAAGCTTCATGTGACTTGGCTCAGACAAAATATGCAGCTGTACTCAGGCAAGGCACTCACAAACTGTTGAGTGCCAAGCACCATGGCAAGCATTTCTTTAGCAATAAACTTCAGAACTACAATTCGTAATAAAATATTTAGACTTTACTGGCTCTAGAATATTTTTTACAGAAACATAATTTATAATATCAACAGTACAAACCTGATGCTTTATGAGGAACTGTTCCAAGTAGAGGGATATTTATAGTTGGATCAGCCATTACGCCTTTATCCAAAGAGTGCAAAGACAGGAACTCATAGTAGTACTCAGCCTATGACAAAATAAATGAAAAATCTATATTTATTTTAATTGTATTCACAGAAGCAAACTATTGAGCATGTAAACTACAGCAGAAAAATACTACACTTTTCATTATGCCATTCACTAGATTTGTTTCTATAATTTCCCTGAGTGCTTCTTCATCTAAGCATAATTTTCAGACAGTTTCCTCTTATGTCAGAGATTGCAAGTGACCATACGGTAATCAGGATGCAGCATATCAGCTAAGAAAATGGCACACATACAGTGGACAAATGTTATACAGAGAAGATGTTTTTTACAACCCACGCTGTTTATCTGGCAGACAACAAAAATATATGTACACTAGGCCAATACTTAAAGCTGTTTTTTGGGCAGAATCCTCCTGGAACTGACTAGTGAGCGTGGATGACCTGCCTGTAGCACGAGTGCAGTTTAAAGGGCATAGCCACATGTAACTGTGGCATGAGATTATCCAAGCTTGCTGCTGGTTGATCTGCACAGCACAGCACAGCACAGCACAGCACACTGCCTTGGGGGAACAGTGCCAGGCAGTGAGTAGCCACGTTGCTGGAGTGCCACACCAGGACACATATCTAGCTTACAGCTCTAACACTGCCTTGTTCAACCCCAGTTCATTAAACTGTCCAAGGGTGGAGCTGAGAGCTCTCCTACCAAGCTGGCTTCATAACACTCATTAACTGCAACATAAATGATTTGTTTTGGTGACCCCTAGAAGGTGTTGGCATGATTTAAAAATTACTTTCCACTACCTTAATCCCACTCCCAATAAGCATCTGCATTGTGGCACAGATTGCAGGCTTTGGTACTTTTGCCTATGGGCAAAAGGGCCTCTCTGTTGAGTCATCTGTTAAACACGTCTTCATATTCGACGCAGTGGCATCATGTGTCTGCAGTGTGGCACACACACACCACGTACACCTGAGATATGTGCGTCTTAGCAAGTCACTAGAGGCTTCCACTACTGTCGACAGCACAACTGCTGGTGTGCACAGCAGGTGGAAATGAAACTTTTATGCTAAATTGTGGCTTCTCATTTCCTATGAAGTATACCAGGGATTACAGGTAATTCTATGTGCTGCTCTCAGAAAAGTGCTTCAGACATTAGCACGGGCATTGGCAAAAATGTGTTTCCATCTACTCACTGACAGCAGGCAGTACTGTTCTGTCTTTTCAGATAAAGTAGTGCAGCAAAGAGAGATTAAAGACGAAATTTGGGCTGATAAATGGTAGCTAGTTTATGCCTACAAGATGTCTGTCCATGTCCTTAGTCAGAATGCTGTCCTTTTTCTAACGTAGTATCTTGGCTCCCTAGTTTAAGAAGGACATGGATTTACTGGAGTGAGGCTAGTGAAGGGCCACAGAGGTGATCAAGGGACTGGAGTGTCTGAAGTACAAGGAGAGGCTGAGAGAGCTGTGAGTATTCAGCCTGCAGAAGGCCAAGGGGGGATCTAATAAATGTGTTTAAGTAGTTGATAGTGGGGTGTAAAGAAGGTGGACACAGGCTGTGCTCAGTGGTGCCCAGTGACATAACAGGAGGCAAGGGACACAATACAGAAAACTCTGTTGGAGACTGAGAAAACACCTTTTTCCTGTGTGGGTGACTGAGCACTGGCACAGGTCGTCCAAAGAGGCAGTAGAGCCTCCCTCTATGAAGATGTTCAAAACCCAACTCAACACCGTCCTGGGCAAGAGGCTCTAAGTGACCCTGCTTGAATAGAGGGGTGGACTAGATCATCTTGAGGTCAGACTGTCTGGGCTCAGATCAGCCTCAGCCCTTCTGTTATTCTGTGCTCTGCTAACTTGAGCAGAAGCCCGTCAGGGTGTGAGAGACCATCTCTCTTTAGCTCCTGATGACACCAGTAAAGCACTCATAACCTGGGTAGAAAGGTTGTTATGAAATTCCTGATCAGCCCTAGCCACCACATCCACTTGCTCTGTAGGGACAGTAAGGAGATCCCATAACAGAGAAGAGACAGCAGGAGGGGCTATACTCTACTTGGACAGTCTTCAGAGGGTGTTGTGTGGGCACAGAGACTTCAGAGGAGGACTCGCAAAACAATAGGGCAGGAAACAATGAAAGGTTGTGAGGGTGGGTTAAACACATGGAGTGAATGTGGGAGGGAGGGAGAGAGGACATGGAGAGAAGCAGTAAAACCAGAGATGAAAAATGAAGTCTGGGGTAGTGTTCAAAAGGCTGCTTTTAATTAAAGACATTTTTTTTCCAATACAATATACCATGCCAAAATATGAAAATAAGCCATAAAGTCAGATTGTGAACATTTCTGTTTTCAAGTAAAACTTTGGTTCAGAAAAATAATTATATGTCTCCACACATCTATAGAGTAGTGCAGTGAGTCAGTCAATACTGCACTGTCTGTTTCTCATTGGTAGCTTTGATGTTTGGTTGTATCTAAACCAGGTCATAATGAGTTATGACCTGGGATATTAAAACATTATGTTCTTACTATTCTAGTAAACAACAATTGGTAAGTAGATCAAATAGCTCCACTCCCATATTTCCATTCCAGACACACTGTTGTAGCAGGTCAACTTGTGAGCCAGAGCCCTGATTTGTAGGAAAAGGACTGGAATCCAATTTTCTAGAGACAATTTTCTAGACCCTAAGGATAAAGACAAAAAGAAAGTTCCCTGTGGGAAAAGGAACCCATTGCTGAATGAGCCACAAGACTCACTGCCGTTCAAGGAAGTAATTCCTCTAACCAGGGTAGAGGCGTAGCAGTGGTTAGTGCCTGAGGCAGGAGTATGTTCTGATGGCACGTTAAGAAGATGAGAAGAGACAGTGCACAAGCAGCAGGCTGCTCAGGAGGAAAGCCATATATTGCACTGGAGAGAGATACCTGCTCTCATCATTTCTCTATAAAGGTTTGTACATCTGCTGAGTTGACAAAAACTGAAGTGGTTGAAATGATAGTATCTAAGAAGACCTGGAACACCTCAGGTAGATTCAGCTAGCATAACTTCAATGTTATGGAGCCATGGGCTGCAGAATATGTTTGCAAATCGTGTGTGCTGGATTGCGTTGGTTAAATTTTGACATAAAAATTATATACAAAAGTCCCAGTCTAGAGAGGTTGCACCGTGAAAACAAGAGTAGTTTAACTCCTTAAACATGTGAATCTGAAACATGATTTGACTGCCATAAATCCTATCTATTTGGAAAAAATCTGCCTTGACACAAGCCCTACATCCAGTCTCCAGTATTGTCCTGCTGTAATTGGAGTTGATTGCCAATTAACTTGCATTAATCATCATGACTGAAAAGCAAACAACATGCTCTCAGCAAATATTTACCGTGTTCCAGCCTACCATGAAATTCAGTCATGATGGTTAATTGAAGATAAAGGTCTCTGCAATTAAAATATTGTCTAGTGACTACCGTAATTTATGCTGTAAGTGGTCATTGTGAGTGACCTGGTAGTGAGAACAAAATTTCCCTGGACATTGTTGGGAGATAATGGAAAAAACCCCATAATCTGTAATTCCTTTTCCGTTATAAAGACATTCTCATGTGTTTTGTGTTTTGTTTTGTTTTTTTTTAAGACAGCCTATGAACTCTCTGGTAAGTGAGAGTCCAAATTTGGTAGTGAAGCTAAATCTTACAGTAACAGTGTTGTCAGAGGTGGTGGAGGAAATGGGGTTTGCATTAAATTGTTAATCATTGACAACTGCACATTTTGCGTGCAAAAAGGACTTTTGGCTTGACTTCAGGAATCACCCAAGGAAGAATATGCTTTACCTCTGTGGAAAACTTTTGTTTGAGACCCTCAGAAACTGAGGCAAGGACCCCTACAGACCTTGTGTGAACAGTCTGGGGACTTGGTACTTTCAGGCAGCAAGTAGTTGCCCTTTAACTGTTCCCCATGTGGGTAAAGCCCTCAACAGAGGGAAGAAATTTCACTTTAGGCAAATAATTCCATGGTCAGGATTAACTTTTATGGACTTTAAATGGCTGTTTCCTATAAATCAGAGGAATTTAAAAGGTTATAAAAATAACGAAGGTCTCTAACAAGTATTGTAGTAGACATCTGTCGGCAGTTTGGTTTTAAATGATATACAGTTAAAATTCCTACAGATCTCCATTCCTTGGTTCAAGATCTACTGTGTGAAGTTCTCTTATCACTCAGATGCCATATTGTGTCTGCCTGGTTTTTGTTTCATATTTAATCAAAGAATTCAATATAATATGCTTTATGTTTTCATCATTTTATATGATAGATGTAGGATGAGAAGTAATCGTAGTACCTGAAGCAAAGCAGAGTAGCCTGAACTACTGTATGTCACAGTTCAATAACCTAAGGAAATCGGCATCCTTTCTAATTAAAAAGCAAATATATGTTAGCTTTGGAAATAGATATAATAAATTAACTATATTTTCTTCTCATTATTTTAAAGAGATCAGTGCTGAATGTTCTGTTCTGTAATCAATTAAATGACAAATATACCCCAACGCAAATTTTCTACATTTAGAGAAAGAAGCACATCAAAGAAGTTCCTTTTTATCCCAGATCCACGAATATTTTTGGCTACGCACACACTAGAAGGTTCTACCATGCATTATCCATAGCAGATGCTCACAGCTGCATATGCCATAAATAAAATCACAAAGTGAGACAATGTATGTGTTTGTTAGATGTTTACAGCATGGACCATTGCTTCTCCAGGATATTAACTGCATTAGGTCAGAGAAGTTGGTCTGTGTTCCAAGATGAAGCATGAGGCAAAGTGAGATGAATTCCAACAGAGAGGATCCGTACTGTGCATACCAGGCTATTGAAGGAGTCTGGCCAGAGTATGAATATGTACATATATGTGAACATTTTGTTACTGCAGCACAGTCTAGACACTGCTCGGTGAATAAACAACATAATGGTGCCTCCTTAGACAAGCAAATAATAAACTGTCTGCTTACAGGCTGCCTATTTTTCTGCTAGCGACAGAACCTGTTAATTGGTCCTGCCACAGATGGGTAAACCATTTTTTGCACCTAGGTGTGACACTTAGAGACTTGCTTTCAGCCTCAAGAGGTAGACCTAAAATGGGAGGCATGCTTAACAATATCAAGTGATACGGAAACACACTCTGAGAAAACAAGTTTACATAGAAGACAGGATAACCTGTCTTCCAGTACCAGCTGCTAAGAGTATGAGAATGAACTGAAACAGCAGGGTTAACAAAGGCAGAGATGCATCAGAGGAAGAACAGAGATATTTGGTGTTTCAAA
>WBMZ01002000.1:90000-182378 GCA_013400975.1 Atrichornis clamosus | reverse complement strand
GCCGCGCCGCGCCGCCCGCCCCGTACTCACGGCCTTCCCCCGGGCAGCAGCGCGCACAGCCTGGCACTCACTCCCGCTGTCCCACCGCCACCACAGTCACTCCTTCTCCATCATTTCCGGACAGTGAAACATCCCACTCCGGCTGGCGGCGGCTGCGGCTCGGGGCGGCGGTTGTGCAGGTCCTGCCGCTCGCCAGCGGGCCTGCGGGCTGGGCAGGGCTGGGCTGGGCTGCGCGGGGCCGGGGCCGGGGCCGAGTTTCGGCCGGCCGCGGGGAACCTCGCTGCCCCCAGCCGGGCCTCCAGCCATGGATATTCCCCCAGGAGACCGTAACCCGACAAACAGAAGTAGGCAAGAAGGGAAAAAACAGCCAGGAGAATGTGAAAGGGAGGCTTTCCCGCCTGGGCAGGCTTTGCGGCTGCAGCGCTGGCAGCGGTGCGGGGCACGCTGCGTGGCGCATCCGCTGGCTTCCAAGTTGGCCGCGGCGTTTTGGAGCGACCGCCACCAGTTGAGCCTCGGCCCGGGGAGCGGCACGTGGAGCGCCGCAGGCTCCCCCCGCCCTCCGGCCTTTCTCCACGGCACCGGGCCCTGCTGGCACGGCCGAACCTTTCACCCCTGGCCCTGACTGGTAACATGCAGATACATCCATGAAAAGGACCTCACAGCGGGCACACAGATGTATTCAAAGAACGTGAAGAATAGAACAAGCAGTTTTCAAAAGTAAAACCCTAGAGTGCAAACTACTCCCTCCGCTACCATCTGCCAAGCAGTGTTACTTTCTCCGTATAGGAAAAACATTTCTTTCCCATGGCACAGACTGATGTGATCATCAGCCTCATGCTCTGTTCTTGTCCACACCATGGGGTAGTGCAGTTACTGCTCATACATGTGCTGGTGTCCATAAACTACATGCTTTGCCTTGTTTATGCTACCACAGTATGGCACCTTTCTCTATCGAAGTGTGTCCATGTTTGAAATGTATTTTCCTTAAAATTTAGAAGCAGATTTTTTTATTATGGTTTAGTAAATATACTTTACTGGGGTGTCTCATTACAGTGAGATATTTAGACAGATACATTTTTTGAGAAACAAAAGAAGGAAGATGAAATAGCCAAGTTACAGACTGTTGCAAAACAACCAGGATAAAGTGTAAATACCTGACTAGGAGCTAGTTCTGTGTGAACTCCACACGCCTCAGGTCTAACTCTTATTTCAGAAGTCAGCAGTAATTTCGCACCACTGTACAGCTTTATTATTGTCATTTTTGGTGCAAAAGAGAGCAGTGTGATGAAAGGTGTATATACTTTCCTCTGAAAAATAAATTATTTCAGAACCTAGGGTGTTCTTTAGTGCTGCATAGTCTTTCTTTGAATTTTTATATGGCAAAATGGAAAAAAAGAAGATGTTTTATGTAGGGAAGAAGCTGTGTAAAAAAATTCATTTGGGGCACACAAAGTTATTATTGCATTGTGTAATAATAATATTGGTCTCAATATTTACACTTTTCATCTACAAAAACATTGCATAACTTTCCATAGTCCTCTCCTTGCTGTCCTGGGGGCAGAGTGATCAAGACATAAGGTAGAAAGACTTACCTCAAACTCCCAAGTGAGTCAGTAGCAGAAGAAAGGTTATGACTCACTCTCAACATACAAGCTTGTGTTTTTCCCTCTGAAACTGGAAACATAGCAGAGAGCTGTGGGAGGAGCAATAATTTAGCGAACCACACCCTGCTTCCAAAGTATTTCACTGGATAATAAATGCCTATGAAGAGCTGAAACCACCCAGGGTTGATGTTTTGGTGGGAGTTTTTAACCTTATCTATGAAACCCACATGGTAAACTTCATCACATTCAGTTTATCTTCTCTAAAAAGATGACGGGATGAGCTCACCCTGTGAAGGTTCTGTTGTAGAGTTTAAAGCAACTAAATAAACAGGATCTTCAGCAAACATTGCAACTGATACAGTGGGAGGTAATCCTAAACAAAATCAGGTTAAGAAAAGGTAAGAGAATTCAATACACAAAAAGCACAATTCACTGAAATAGCACATTAAAAATATTGTGCAATACATAATACAGTACATACCAAAAACTGATTGTAAAAAAGATGGGTCCAGATGCGGTCACTGTTAATGAGATACCACAGATAAGGAAGGCTCACTGGCATAAGCATTTCCTTACATACTTCTAATAAATACTCAGTGAATCTAAAATAACTGTTGTATTACTCTCCCGTAAAATATGTGTCATTCTAAAGTGTTCTTGAAAATTCCCAGGTAGTGATCTGTTCAGGTGTTAGCACCAGCAGCCTTTCAAGTAGGCTACAAGTTTGAGATATAGTGTATTTTACTACAGCAACCGAGTTACAGGCTGTTGCACGTATGTATTCCAATATAGTCTTCCATTGCTAAACCATAAAATTCAGGTCTTGTAGGCAATTAATGGCAGATTTTGGGGTTGATGTGAAGAGAAAGTCAAAAGCCTTGCAAATAGAAAATAAGTACAGTTTGTAGGCAAGTAAAAATATTCGGAAAAAAAACCCCTAACCGAAACAACCTAACAAAAAAAAAAAAAACAACACACCACACAAAAAAACCTGCACCATCACTACCACGACAAGCCCTCCAACTTTTTTTCTCTATTAAAAAAAACTCTTTAAAATACACTTCTACTAAAAGTGCACAAAATGTAGAATATAATCATATGTCTTCAGGACAAAATTGTTTGTCACGATTTCCTAGACTGAGCTCCTACACAAGCCATACAAAATATATTACCTGAAGTCAAAATAGACTTGTCAAGTCAAAATAGACTTGTCACTGAACAAAAAAAAAAAGTGTTTTAGAAAGATGCAAGTTGTTTATTTAAAGTAAACCCACAACATTCCAAAATTAACAGCTGCGGAGGTCACTGACTCACATTATTAAAAACTCAAGCTATATTTCTAGCTTGACATTTCCAAGGCAAACTTTTAGTGCTTGTGGGTTTTTGCATATCAGTTCTTTTGTGTTGGAAGAAATTGTGGATAGCAGAGATGCTCATCTCAGAAATGTCGTAGGAAATTTGTGCATAACTCTTCAAATAAAAAATATGATCAATAGCTATTACTTAGGGATCAATGCAGGTCTAGGTACCCAAATTTTTCCCCCATCCTAACACTACCCTTTCCTTCCCTGAGGCTACTGTTTCACTGATGCTGATTTCCTTATGTCAGCAGGAACAGAGGAAACTGAAAACATTTCACTTCCCTCTTATAAACCCTGGATCACTTAATTAGTTCTGAGAAACAGACAGTAATGTTATTTAATCTTTTTGTGATTGATTGCTTGTACCTTAGTACCTGTGAGTTCAAGTTATTCTTTTATGTCTGAGAAAATTATTTTCAACTTTGTAATATGCAATTTTAACATATGTGTATTATTCTAAACTTCATAGCTCTTTTCAGTATGAGTATCATGGTGGGATCTCTGTCATAAGTATTCTAAAGTGCAGCAATGCTGAAATAGAAAGACTGTTATAGTTAAAAGGGCTAAATAAAAAAACTTGCAGTTAAAATTAAGTTATATTGTAATATAAGAGAATTACAAGTGAAGCTTACAATTTTTAATTTTTTTTTTTAAATTTAGATCAAAAGCATAAATACACACAGCATATGCATAAAAGCAGAGTAAAAGAGAAGCTGAAGATCACTATCATGCCTGATTTGGAGTACTTTTAGTTACTGATGTTCACAACCTAGCTTGTATATTACTTTCCTGAAAAACATCCTGTTTACATAAAGCCTTGTAAATTGTCAGGTGCCAGAGCAGAGCTGGTTGTAAGTGTGTTGGAGATGAGGATTTGTACTTCATAAAGCATAAAGTGAGGTGAGATTGATGGTGCCTTAGACACCAGCTGGTCCTAACAGGGCAACCAACCCCTTCTAGGCCAAGGAAATCCAACTCCAAAGAGCACAAACATGGAAAAAATAAACAGTTGAATGTCTAAAATGAAACTATAGACGTGTAGATTTATCTCCTTCCATAATCAGATTTGGTATAAAGAAATGCATTCTCTTGTAGAGAAGAAACTTGTTCCAGTAATGCTGTACATTGACCTGGAAGCAAGAGGTTTTTCCACCTCTACCTTGATCCTTATCCAGGTTTGATGATTTTCTGCCACAGGATGGGCTCCACAGTGAGCAGAAAGGGAATATGAGGCTTAATGACGGCTTTCTGCCCGCTCAAGGCATTTTCTTTCCATTTTATTTTTCTGTTCATAGTAAGTATAAGTAAGTATAAGAAACAGTTTGTTTCTGTAAAATATTTTCTAACACAGGTGGCAAAGACTTCATTAAAATTGATAAATTATGAAGCAGACCAAAGAGGATTCTCTGAGTTTAACTATTTCTGTAATATGTAACTATAATGAAGTTCAGGGAGTTGCATGAAGATAAATCCAGCTCAACAAGCTTTGTCCTGCTTAGGGTGAGACACATCACATGGCCTGGCTTATGGTAGTTTCAGCTGTTCCTTAGCAAGCTCAGGCAAGTAGCTCACTCAGCCAGGTAATAGATCTCATGAAAAATAACGGATCGTATATTGAGGCATGCAAAATGACATTTCATCACAACAAAATGGGAACTAGTAATTCATTACATCCCTACAAATAGGTCAAGAAGAAGTATTCAGTATATAATTATGACTAAGTGTGCTGGATTGCAGCAGTTAATTAATTTGCATATATTCATTCAGTTAGTCAGCTTTCCACTTTGCAGTTAACATTACACGTTCATTAACAAAAAACTTCTTTAGGACTTCAGAAGAAACTCAGAATTCTGCAAAAATAAATGTTTCAAGCTCTGTACTGATTTTTAAGGCATTCAGAATTATTTGGAACTTGACATTAAAGATAATCTCAGCAAAGGCAAGCGAGGGACAACAGCATCTTTTGAGTTAAATGGGCAGGAATTTTAAGGGAATATTTATTAAAAAGTGTAGCTAGCTGAACACAGAATATTGTAATGTGAGTTACACAGAGACAGTAAATTTATAAACTTAAAGAATTTACCTGAAAAATTTAGTCCTAATAATCCTAGAGGCTGTATTTATAGCATACAAAAAAAAATTAAACAAAATGTTTCTGATGATTTTCAGGTTAACAAGGCGTCTGCAACCTGAGAAGTATCTGGATCTGATATTATTCTACATTAGTATTTTATGCACATTCCTTACAATTGTAGTATTCATGAAATTTACATTACCTTTTCTCAGCAGTAACAAACTAATTGCCAACATCAAATGACGTTTAGAAAAATACCTTATCTAGAATTCTACAAAACCAAAAATATTTCCATGTGAAAAGAATATGTAATCAATCTCTTCCCCAAAATTTTAAAATTGAAAATACTAAACCAAGCATGTTTTACAAATACAATAAATAATGCAGTGGAACAGAAGACTCTAGGTTGTATTGCTGTGTGAGATCATGGCAGCACATCCAGAGATCTATAAAAATTTAGTTAATTTTGTGCATCTTTAATATGAATTCATAATACAGAGTACAGTTTCTCCTTTTGAGCTGCATGAGAGTACACTGTGAATGAGTATTAAAAATATTGTGCATTCTATCTTACATTTTCATAATATAGAATGCTCTTACTTACATATTGTGCATTATTCCTCATACATATTCAGAGGATATATTGTAACAGCTCCTTTGGAATCACTAACTTGTGTGCTGTGAATGTGTATTAACAGCCAAATACATTTGCATATTATGAGTCCATAGTACTGAATGCACTACAAAGTCTTTTATAAAAAGTCTATATGTAGAAACAGAATTTATTATATTTCATGAGGGGTTTTTTTCTATATCAAAATATTTCCTTTAATTGCCTGAATATATCCTCCTGGTTTTTAATTTTGGCATCTGTATAAATGACTGGACTAAAGTCTTAGCATCAAGTACTCATTCAGATAGTACATGTAAAATGCAGATCATAGGAAAAACAAACACACAAATAAACCTCAGTCAGTCTGCTAGTGTTTTTAACTATCATGATTTTGTTTATTTGTGTATTTGCCTAAAATAATGGGGGATATGGCCAGCCAGGAACATGCAATTCTCTAGACAGAGCAGAACTAAAATTACAAAATAATATTACACAATAACATGATTACTAAACTTCATTTGGATCAAAAAGTTATTGTTTGTCCACATTGATGAACGTTCTGGCAACCCATGCAAGTAAAGATGGAACAAGACACCCTTTTCTAAAATAGGGAATGAAGGAAAAATAGTCTTCTGCCTCAGTTACTCACTTAGGTAAATGAAAGTAATACAAATCTTGGGTACAGGTCTGATTTAATTCTGTGCCCATGCTGTTAGGATGGGGATTTTCCCCAGGAAGAAAAAGAAAATCTAAGGACTACTTGACTTTTGCCCATTTCCCTCCCTCATTCCATGGAGTTGCTTGAATAACTAGAAAGACACAAGAGGAAATTACCTACACCATTTCAAGGACTGCATAGTTACCATACTGACTATTACTTTTAAAATAATTAGTTGTATTATTTTAATAAGCAATACTGAAAGTTTATATTTCTGAAATCACGACAGAGACGTTAAATTCAAAAAGTTTTCAGTTATGCATTCTAGCAATTAATGGCGATTCTAAACTACCTCCCAGGCAAGAACCAAATATTTACACATGACTATAATAACACCTCAGCTAAAATACTGATAAAAGCAGAAAACAAACTAGATTCAAAGTGATCCTATAGCTGGTATTTTTGGATCACATGTATGGAGATGCAGTCCTGCCCACTCAATGACGGCACAATTATATTATTCGTTAATATATGTAATATCTGCCATACATCATTGAGAGAGTGTATGTATGTATGTGGACATCAAATCACTGGAATTTTAGTGTTTTCCCTTTAAAAGAAATTATTACATTTTAGTTTACTGCGGAAGCCTATTACAGTGTAAAAATGCCTTTATTTCCCTTTTCCTTTTTCTGTGGTTTGTTTCAAACATTTTAAAATACTAGGGAAAATGCTGTAAAAGTCATAGTGTTAGAGTGTAATTTTATTTAACATTGTTTTGTACTATAAGAGCTATAAACAGGCTCCTGTAAACTTATAAAATCAGTTATTTTGAGCTCATAGCTCTGGGGTTTTTTCTTTTATTATTGTAAATAAAATAAAATAGTTTGTACTCAATTATTTTATATTTCTAACATACTATTTGCTCTCTCTTAAAGAATGTTTTAAGATATAAATGCCAGTAGTCTGTAAATTACCTTGATAATCCATGATCATCAAAAACAAATGAAATATTTTTCTCTAGTTTTCCAAAGTGAGCTTTTTATTTTCTCAATAAATTATTTGCATTTTTGACTTAGTACAATTTATTATACTTTAAGTAGAATTCTGATAACTGTGATCTAGAGCCAAGGAAAATTTAAGGAATTGTGGCATGGGCACTTTCCCTGTAGCATCTCTGGTCTTCCAGTCCAGGATCTCTGACCAGTTCCCTGATTTTTTTCCCCAATTTTGTTATGTTAATAAAATAAATTTTTTTTAAAGTCAGATTTGATAATATAATACTGGTAAGCAATCCTGACCTTATCCAATGCTCTCCAGAGGCTAGTTAAACTTTCAAGCATTTTTACTCTAGTCTTCAAGAAGATTTGACACCTGTGTTTTAGGATAAAAAGGTATATTTTTATTCAGTTTACCCCATAAATATAAGTAAGGAGTAAATCAAGTGAGTAGCATAAATGCTAGTGACATTTTCTCTCATGACTTTGTCACTTGCAGTAGTGGCAGGAGAGATTCCAGCTCACTCCACTTTTCACAACCTCAGTGTCTGCCCTGAAACTAGGAATGGAAATGCTCCTCCTATGACCATCCCACACTCTCAGCCCAAAACAATAAATACTTCTCACCAGAATTGTAACTTGCTTGTTTGAATTGTCATTTGTGGGTAATGCTGAAAGACAATCATATAAAATTTAGAAAAAGATTATTGAAGTGCCATCTCAAAATGCCATAGTATTACCAAGGTCTTATTTTCTTAAGGAAAAAAAAAATATACACCCGGAAATTTGTGTGAAGGAGCACTCAAGGCTTATATTCAATAAGTATCTCTTTCTGCCTGCCACTGTGTATGGGATCAAGTATGCTAAGAATTTTAAAAACAAATCTTAAATAATTTGTGAGAATGGGAAAAATATGAACGTTAATATTCAGAAACATATAAGTTATCAGTCATTTACTTTTGTTGTTATAAAACTATCGTTGGTAAAGACAAAACATGAGGGTAAGCAGAAACACTAAAAATGCTGGGTTTCCCCCTTAAATACCAAAAAATGATTCTCTCTTATGACATACACAGCTTCTAACATCACACATTAAATTCCCTCCTGTATGAGATTTATTATGGAATGAAAACTAATGAATGATCAAGGTGTCATGACACAGGAGAACAGTATAATACTTTTTAAAATAAAGCAGAAGATATTTTGTCTCATTTTCTCAATATAAATGAGTGAATTTAGGAACAATAGTGACTTAGGCCTCGCATTGATGAAAAAAAATCTGATTCTTGACACATGGACGCAGCAATTTGAAAAATATTACATTAAATTGCTCTACAGTTTGCAGGGAAAGCACGATTTGGAAGTTTAGTAAAACAAAGTCAAGGTTTTAGAAAAACACAACAGATTTCTATACGTACCCATTAATGTTTGTCTAAGTATCTGTCTAGACACCCATAGTTAACTACACTCACAATGCTCATGCGTAAAGGATATGCTACACTGGACTATGAGATTATACATTTATCCTCATTTGTGAAGGTGGATGCCTAGAACTCATGAATGGAAAAAGATACGTTATAAAGTGTTTAATCCTAATCAATATTTATTAAAGGAGACAAAGTAACAGTAACACAAACCTACAGTACTTTAGTAAAAAAACCCAGCAATCTGGACTTCTTATCATGCAATAATTAATGAACTTTTATGATTTATTTTAACCCTGAAGTGGGTTTTAAAAAACTCTAATTATATTAATGTACTAAAAGAAATACAATTGTCACTTAGTTTCATTAAGCAGGGCAGGTGATAGTTTCAAAGATAAATGCTGAAACTTATGAAAACTGCAAGTTCAGGTTGAAATGACAATGATATGGTATCAAGTTTTCTGCATACCATGTGCGGTTTGTGAGATTGATCATATAATTAAGTCAATTAAAGGGGACGTGGCTCTATTAAAACTAGAAAAGTTGTGCTATTACCAACTGTGCTATACTCTGTGCAAAATCAGATTTATATTTGTTCAATTTATGATATCACACTTACCTTTGCAAACCACAGGTTACACTGCAATCCCCTAGCATAACCTAGATTTTTAATTTCCAGTTGTGAATAGATACACTACTGAACCAAGTGAGACTTAGCTTAGCAGAGCTTGTATCATAGGTCACAGATCTGAAGTTCTTGAGCTGGAACTGAGAGGATCCTGCCATAAAATATTTTCATTCCAACTTTATGATTCAAAACACAAACAGACACACACACTCTCCATGCTGCTGTGCACAGATGGAGTTTGCTTATGTTGTACTTTGTGATAGCCTATATTTGGACTATTTTCTTTAAGCATGGATAATTAACTAATAGATGGTAATTGATACATAAATTTAAACTTCAGAAATGACAATAATGAAACCATTTAAGCAATCTCTTCCATAGTACTATATAGTCAATACACAAAGGGTTTCTGGAGCAAACCCTTAGCTCTGGGTTGGGATACAAAGGTCTTTCCAAGTAAAAAATGGTCACTACCAAGTATCAGACAGTACTGAAACCTACCCCTGTCAACAGGTCTAAGCTTGTCTTTGACACGCTTAAGGACAAGACATAATGTAAACATTTTCATGTTCAGTGTAAATGATCACGCACCTGTTGGTAGCTTTCTCTGCTAACATCACATATTTCTGTTCTCTTCAGGTTGTATGAGCTGTAAGTTATGGACTTGCAACTTATATTGCTCTTTACATCTCCTGCACATCTGACTCGTTATTCTCATAACCTACCAAAATTCACATATAAGTAGATAATGTTACTTAAACTTATTAATCCAGTTTGATTAAGAGACAGTGTTCATAGTGGAGGAGTATGTGAGGCCATTTATGGCTTTTGAGAGTGATTAAATGCTGAAATGGAGCTGAGGCATTTGATAATCACAAGACCTATTTATTGCTGGAATATTCCAGTCACATGTTTTCCCATCAGCCAGTAAGAGAAGCACATTTAACAAACAACATTAAAAAGATGGATTTTTCTGGGTAAATGAAAGTTTGAAAGCAGTTGAGAGGCATAGGTAAAATTTGTGTAGGATTCAGGAGTATTATCCTCTCCCTAAGAGCGTGGCTAAGGACAAATAGTTGCCCAAGGGAGTTACCTGCATAGAAACTGAGGGCTGAGACTGAGGTGTGAACATACATGATTTGAGTTAGGATTTATGACTCATTTTCATATAGCCACTGTAAAAGGGTAACAATTATCATCTGCTGGACTGGCCTGTGAGCACATGTTGGAAACAAGTCCACAGCACCTGCAATTCTCTGGTCTCATGTGAAAAAGCCTGTTTAATTTAGTAAAGTATAGATAAAGTAAGGAGTGACACCTTAGGAAGAGGCCACTACAGAATTAGAAGGGAGGTTCTAGTGGAAAACTCTGTAAGAACTTTGTGGAGAGGAAGTTGGAGTTGAGTTTGGGGGATATTTTTTTTAGTTAGTTAATGTTGTGAGTCATAAGTGAAAGGCCAATGCAAAGATAGCACATATTTATTTAGACAGTGAATACTGAGAGACTCAAATCATTCCCCTACAGTAGTCTGCTATATACAAAATTGGCATGTTTGGTTAATGTGGGGTTTTTTACAAAGAAGTCATCATTGGTACTGATGTTAAAAGGAGGTAATGCCTTCTGCAGTTGAACTACTAAACCCAAGAATATTAGTCTGTAATCTGGTGACTTCCAGAACTGGGGAAACCAATCTGTACGAGCCTGGTGACATTTCTGATCATCATTCTCCTTCTTCCTCCTCCTCTGAGCTCATATAGATCAGTCTAAAGCTGTATAAAATTCAACCCTCTTTTCATTTAAGGGAAATGAAGAAGGGAAGTGGAAGGAAAATGCTGAAGACTTGGGTGGGCAGGTTTGGAGAGTCTCTCCAAGCAGACTACACAAGAAGCAGGTATCTTTGCTTTCACTGGCAAGCTGACACTTCCCTGACTATTAGTCAGAAAAGAAATATAGCATGTTTGTCCTTTTCACTGACCACTGAAAAAAAGAAGGCCTTATTTACCTCAAAAGTTTTCTGTCTTCAGCTTTCTGACATTCTCATTTCATATCCATGAATGATTCACAGAGATAACAGGGAGGAAATCTGAATAGGTGAACATACTTAACAGTGTTTTTTAACAGCATCTTGGCAAGCATAGGAGATGGACTACAACTGTACAGTAAAATACATGAGCACTTTTATTTACAGTTGCTAGGTGTCTGATTTCAGTGTCTAGTTTCTTCTCCCTAGGTAATTTCAGAAGGAGGAGAAGAAGGCAGTGAGAAGACCGAGGAACACAGCATTGCAGAGGCACTGATTTTCACTCCTCTTTGCTCACAGATGCTCTATAATTCCCATTACTCATGTGGTCTCATGTGGTGAGAGGGCAGATCTGAGGAACTGCCATGTTGAATCACTCTGGAGGTTTTCCTAGAGCAGTCTGTCTCAGGAAGTTGGCAACACCAGGTATTTCGAAGAAGAGTGCAAGAAATCAGTTATAAAAGTGTAGAATAATTCCTTCACATCTACACATAATAAGATCTTATACTAATTTGCAAAAATCTGCTTTTCTTTGCCTTAGACATCAGACTTGGTCCATGCAAGAGACCATCCCTACAAATAAATGGTTTATACTGTTCAATCATTATATTCTGTTCTTCACAAAGAAATATATACAATTTCACTCTGATGAGGGATTTAATTTCTGTTCTCTAAAAGTTACTCAAACCTCAAAGTGAACATGGTCTCAGTGCATATAAATTCTGAGTCCCAGCTGCATTTCTTTAAACATAGTTTCTCCTGCATCTTTTTTCTTTTTCTTCTACATAGGAAACCTCAACCCTCTCCTAAAATCTACCACAAACTTTCGCTGCATCTACAAGCAAAACACTTAAACTTTGCATGCCTCCTTTTGATTACCTATGAAATAAGAATGGCAGCATTTGCTTCCTAGGAAGGTTACATTCTCCTGGGATCCTGGGATGCCAGGTTCCAGTGAATTCCAAGCAGTAATTGTTTGTTAAAGCTCTCAAGACAAGAATTTGCAAAATCAGTGAACAAACTTGTCAATAATCTTCACCAGGACCATGTCATGACTCTCCATTAGGAGACACCATTACCAGATTTTCAGTCTTGCCTGACTATCAGCATTCAAGTTTGGCCTGTCTCACCTGTGGTATTATTGACAATGAAGGTTTTACCCACTTTCACTTTCCTCAGGCAGTCAGAAAGGATGTGATGACAAAATCAGAGCTAGCACCAAGATAGCAGGGTAGTTATGTCTGAAAGCATACTGGGCCATGGTTTCAGAACAATCCCAAAACATGATTTAGAAGTTGACTGGCTTCTTGTTAAAGACATAACAAATCAACTTGTTCATTCTTGGGCTGATAATGCCATTTCAGTGAAGTACAACTGAGTTCCTTTTACATTTTCTGTGTGCAGCAGAAAACTCCATAACAATACTATTGAGCCTTCTGAAATGAATACCTCTTGAAGCAATAAATCTGTTAAAGAAAAAAAAATGGTTTCTGGGCACCTGGGCTATGTGTTTAAGGATTGAACTTTCTTAATGCCTAAAACCTGGGAAAGAAGTCCAGAAAGGACACCCAATTAGAAGGATATTGACTGATCCTGACAAAGAGGTGGGGGGAGGGAGAAAGGGAGGAAGGAGGGAAGAGATCAAGGCTCACAACAAAAGGCCTATTCATTTATAACAGCTTGGCTGTGGAATCATTCCAGCATGCTTAAAAATACTTTATCCATTAGTTGGGAGCTTTTTTCTAAATGAGAACTTGCTGCCCACATCTGACCATGACCAGCTCCCTTTTCACACTGAACGTAGTAAGTTCACATTGTCAAAAGCAGCTTGCTGCTTCTTCTGGACATTGTAGGGAGGTGAGACAGAGTAAAGCAAAGGTGCCCCATGAGAAGCAAAAATCCCTGACCTCCAACTTATAGTGAGGGGAAGAATAATGCTGTTCAGTTCCTCCCAGACTATTTAGAAAAAAGAGAACAAGTGAATACAACATTAACTAGAGTTCTCCTCATACGAAAAACAGGAAGAGCATTTTAGGTCGATTAAGTTATTAAAAATAAGATAATTTAATACTTCAGTATATGAGCTCAACAATAGTCCTTTGCAATTTTATATGAGGCTTTTTATGCTAAGCTCTGACCATGCACCTCAATAAAATCCTTAAACATATTTCACCAGTATTCTTACATATTAGCCAAGAGATATAAATTTTTAATTACAAATACTAAATACTTGTTGAACAGCAGGTTTTTTGTAATCAAATTATTCTCTCCTAGGAACACTTCCTCCTCAGTTATAAAGTGGTATAGCTGGAACTATTAATATTTTATGCTGGGGACTGTGGATACAACTTCATACAGAAGCTTTTCTTTATCTGAAATGTGACTGTTGCTGTAAAATTGGCATTTCTACCTTTTCCTAGTGTTTTGTTGCATATGCTTTCAGAGCGTAGTTTGAGGAAAATGAATGTCTGGTTTAATGTGTGTTTATTTCTCTTGACACATATGTTGCATCCTTATGTTAGTTTGCATTGAGACTCTGGAGAAGATTCTGGGAGAATATTGTGCAGTTGATCTTCTCATCAAAGTATCAGCTTTTCTAAACGTGTCATTCAGCTACAGAAATAGTGCTCTATATTACAATATATGCTATCTGATTCACCTTCTTACAAGGATCATCTTTATAACCTTCTCTCATGTGGATATTCTTAATAACACCAGCTCTATGTAAATGCAAAAAGACTACATCTGTATCTACAGCATCCGTTAAAAGTAAAAATACAAGGAAAAAATACTTACGTTCTTTTAACTAAGTATTCAATAATTTATATTTGGGGTTTAGATATTAGATATAGAACAACAAGGTTTGTAAGAATTCCTTGCTTTCTTTTCTTTGTTTAGTTGATTACCTTCAACCTAGCATGCAGAAGCAGTGCTGAACATTGGCATTGTAAGCAAATTTTCTTATGTGTCCAGTTACTCCTGAACATGTTTGTAGTGTAAAGAACTAGATGAGTGTACAATAGCTGTCTGTTAAGTTGCTTGAGACCTGGTAGCTCTTAACCTACGTTTGCAGGTACCTTGAAATATTTATGAGCAATACAATATGGATTCTAAAATACATCTCCTTTAATGAATACTGGCATGCTGTAACCCAGCTCTGCAAAAGGCCTAAGAAAAATAGCAGGGCAAGATCAAACATTTGTTTACCTCTCACCTCCAACAAAATATCATTTTACTTTAGCTGACCTTTAAGTGGATGTAACAATTGCATAATACAGTAAACCACAAGCCAAACAGAGAAAGAGAGACCACAGGTCACACACAAAATGAAGAAACAAAGTCTGGTTATGGTTTTATCATGAGAAATGCTATCTACCTTTTATGTGCAATGCTGGACTTGTAAATGTTTCTAATTTAATGGGGCAATGTATCCAGACATTAATAGCTCATTTCATTTTCTAGGCTACATCAAAGAGCACGATGACCTCTATGCAATACCAGGAATGAAAAGTATTCCTGAATTCTGAGCCCAGCCGCAAGGCAATTTAAGAAGCCTTCTTGTCACTGCCTGTCTCCTGTCTTCTGACGAGTTGGCTGGCTGGATTTTTTTATTTAAGAGCAACATTTACCTACTGCATAGGAATGCTCTGAAGATTAATTCATTTGCATGCCATGTGAAGTATGAAATGTGCTGAGAAACAGATTTCAGTTGTGGAAGTTAGGGTGCTACTATCCAGCTGTGCAGGTGAAACTACCTGGTGGTGTCTGCTGACTTTAAGCTCCTTGCTCTGCTCAGAAAACATATCAGGGCAGAAAGGAAGTGGTCTCAGGGACAGCTCTGCTTTCCAAGCCACAGTAGAAAATGCCCTGTGACCCTCATCTAGAGGGCACTTGTGCATACTGCTTCCACGTCCTTATCACAGGTCACGTGGTGAGCCTTGAATAAAGTTCTCCTCATTCTCATCTGGGCTTCTCTGTCAAGAGTACTTTTAGCTGAGGAGTTTAATGTATATACATAGATATTAATCAGATAAATTGGAGCCTCAAGCAAAACAGAGGATGATCTGCTTATCTGTATAGGTATAGCCCATATATTACGTACCACTTTATTATTGAATTCTAATTTGTGGGGCTAGTGGACTCCTTAAAAAAAGAAACCCTTAGAAATTCCTGCCTCCTCAAACATTAGCAGTCTTAAGCCAGATCTTAGTACAAAAAAAAAGCTGATTATTAATAGCAATATTACAGTGAATACATCAAAACCAAAGTGTCACTATTCTTTTTGTCTGCAGAAACAGTGTCCCATGCTCCATCCATAGCATGAAACTTGAGGTGTATTTGCATATCATAATAAATTAAAAAAACTTTTCTAGAAATAGAACTATACCAAAGACAACATGAAGCAGAATTAAGGACTTAATAATCCTGTTTATAGGAATATATAAGGAAATGAATGCTTTTTAAAATGAAATATATAAAATAAGGAGAGAACATAATAGAGTATTCATCTCTGTATCTGGTAAGACCTCACTATCTTGTCTCTAACATTAGCCTGGAGAATATGCCTATGCAAGAACAATTATATTTCATAGGGTCATAGAAAGTTAAAGGATTGGAATGGACCTTAAAGATCTTTTAGTCTCAACCTCCACTGCCATGGGCAGGGACACCTCCCACTAGACCAGGTTACTCAAGGTGTTGTCCAACCTGGCTTTGAAAACTGCCAGGGTTGGAGCATCCACAGCCTCTCTGGGCAACATATTCCAGTATCTCACCACCCTCACACTAAAGAATTTCTTCCTAATATCTAACCTAAATTAGAGGACTTGGCAATCACCAACCCCATGAAGTTCAACAAGGGAAAGTGCTGGATTCTGCACCTAAGATGGGACAACTCTCTATGTAGGTACCGACTGGGGAATAAGATGCTGGAAAGCAGCACTACAGAAAGGGACCTGGGGGTCCTGGTCATTGGCAAATTGAATGTGAGTCAGCAGTGCCCTGGCAGCCAGGAGGGGCAACCGTGTGCTGGGGGGCATCAGGCACAGCATTGCCAGCCGGGCAAGGGAGGGATTGTCCTGCTCTGCTCTGCACTGGGGCAGCCTCCCTTTAAATATTTTGTGCAGTTTTGGGCACCACAATATAAAATAGATATAAAGCAATTAGAGAGTGACCAAAGGAGGGCCACAAAAATGGTGAAGGGCCTTGAGGGGAAGCTGTGTGAGGAGTGGCTGAGGTCACTTGGCCTGTTCAGCCTGGAGAAGAGGAGACCGAGGGGAGATCACATTGGAGTTACAACTTCCTCGTGAGGGAAGGAGAAGGGGCAGGTGTTGATCTCTTCTCTGTGGTGACCAGTGTCGGGCCCAAGGGAATGGCCTGAAGTTGTGTCAGGGGAGGTTTAGGTTGGTTGTTAGAAAAGCTTCTTCCCCCAGAAGGTGGTTGGGCACTGGAACAGGCTCCCCAGGGAAGTGGTCATAGCACCAAGCCTGACAGAGTACAAGAAATATTTGGACAACACNTAATTTAATTTGTACCCATTATTCCTTGTTCTGTCACTAAAGTTCCTGATGAAGTGTTCCTCTCCAGCTTTCCTGTAGGCCCCCTTCAAATACTGGAAGGTTACTATGAGGTCTTCATGCAACCTTCTCTTCTCCTTGCTGAACAGCCTCAACTTTCTTATCCTGACTTCATAGGGAAGGCGCCCTAGCCCTTTTAGCAACTTCGTGGCTCTCCTCTGGACTTGCTCCAGTAGTTCCATATTCTTCTTATGTTGGGGACACCAGAACTGTACCAAATCCTCCAGGTGGGGTCTCACAAAAGCAGAGTAGAGCAGGAGAATCACCTCTGATCTGCCAGCCATGCTGCTTTTGATACAGTCCAGGATTTCTTCGGCTTTCTGGGCTGCAGCCACAAACTGCCAGCTCATGGTGAGTTCATCAACAATCACCCCCAAGTCTTTTTTCAGCAAGGTTACAGAGAAGGTTATTAAGTTATATTTCCTGAGTCTATTCTTCCAGGCCACACATATTTGCAGTTCAGAACCAGCCGAACTCTGTTATTATTCTTATTCAGTAGCTTTTTTGAGTAGCTCCTGGATTTTTCTTCCAACTTTTTTTCAAGCCTTTACCAACTTTTAGTATCACAAATGTCCTGTAATAACTTATACACGAAGAGGGGTTTTTGTTGTTTTTTTCAAACTTGCCTTATTCAAATTTCATCTGATAGCTTCTTTTTCTCTCTAGAAGAGACAGTACACAATCTTCCCTTGTTTAATTCCTTAACCTTGATGATTTTATAAACTGCTGTTACATTCATGTCTTTTTTCTTCCTAGCCTGAAGAGTGATAAGATGTTTAATTTAAAATCTTATTGAAACTGTTATGTACTTCTAATCATCCTTGTTGTTTTCTTCTGATTGGAGAGGGAGGACAGTATATACAGTGTTCAAAACGAGGGCATGCTGTGGAATTACAGAGAGGCGTAACAATATTTTCTTTTTAGAGAGGACAATTTCTTAGGACTGTTTCACTACAGTTATCCACTATTTATAACTTGGAGATATTCCTAAGTGAAAGGTTGTGTATGTTAAATTAGGATTTATATATGTAGTTAAAGCTGAAGTTATTTTTCCCCATGAACGTCACTTAACATTTATTTACATTTCATTTCACTTGGGTTTTTTATTACCAAGGATTATGTTCTACAACTCTTCTCAGTTGGTCCTCATCCTTGTTGTCCTGAGTAAATTTGTAATACTAAAAAACTTTATTATCTCACTTTCCATCCACCTTTCCTGTTCATTTTGTACTATGTTTAAGAGCACAGGTCTAGCACACCCTTTTGTAGTTCTCTGCTAAGTACCCTCCCTCAATTGAGAAAATGGACTGTATATTTATTTTGTCTCCAAATTTTCAGCAATAATTCATCTATTCAAAGACCTTCCCTGTTAATGGCAGCATAGTCTGTTTTACAGGCACCTTCTAAAAAAGGACAAGGAACATTGTAAAAAGCCTTTTGGCATTGCAAGACAACTTTGACAGCTGGATTGCTCTTGTCTGTGTGGTTACTGACTCCTCCAGTGAACTGTATGCAAGAATTTAGATGTGACTTTGCTTTACAAAAACACTACTTCCCCTCAAACATATCATATTTGTTCTCATGCCTACTAATGTTTTCTTCTATTCTGTTTGTAATTACCCAGTTCAAGTGGGAAAAAATAGATTCATTGATCCTTCTTGGAATTTTTTTTTTTTAAACAGCAACATATATGTAAATTCCATTCACTGGGTAGCAAAACAGTTTAAAACAAAATGTTGCACATTCTAGTAAAAAATCTGGCATCTTCATACCTAAATTACTCTAAAGTTCTTGATTTCATACATGCTAAATTACTTTTTAATCTTAATTTTGTACCTTTGTTCCATGAACTCTTTTGTTGGAACAGATTCTTTGATGTCAGAACCTGTTTTTCAAGGGCTTCAGACATGGTACCAAGTTTCTCCATAGTTAACACAGATACAAAAAGCTGTAGTTTCATCTTTATCTTCCTACATCTTTTTTCACATACCCTGATTAGCTAATGTCTCTATAAACTCTTGTTTACTTCTTGCAAGCTTCTTGTTCTTTATATGTGTGGGGAAAAAAAAAATCTCCTTGCAAGTTTGTCTTTAACTCATATTAAGTCAGTCCCTTCCAGTTTCTTCCTCTTTAGAAGTTTCTTCATTTTGCTGTAATTTTCCTTTTTTAAAAATGAATCTGTTTTTCTGGCAGTGATTTTGAAATTAGGTACATTATGGCCACTCTGTCATTCTAAGCTTCCCATGTTGATTGCAAAACAAGACTAAAATATTAAAGCCTGCTGTCATCCTGCTTGCAATAACATTTACATTAACACCTCTTATTTTAATATAGAGGAAATTAAGTGAACTCTTGATATACCTGATAAGGGGCATGCCCGTAGTAAGGAAATAGTGGGAGGTCATGGTACAAGGCTATTAGGATAGCATACTGGAATTTAAAATTGTTCTTGGTTATTCCTAAGATAAGAATGACAGTAGCCAAAAACCAGTATGACCCAGAGCAAGTAACCTTCACATCAGCTCCAGCCAGTGTCAGTGGGACAATGTCCCATGTGTATTGCTGAGCTGAGGACCATTGTCAGCACCAGTTTGCAATTCTCTGGCCCAGAGATGAACAGGTGATTGCCCCAAAGCAACCACTTGGTTATTGTCTGACATGACAACACATTCACCTCTTTTCCAGAACTCCACTTGTTTTTGACACCTTCCTCTGATCTATATTGTCTTGCCACAGCATATTTAGGCAGTCAGGTCACTGTGGTGGTGAAGAGCAGTGACAGGCAGAGAGCCAGTATAGAGCTCCTTGCTGAGGTGGTGAGTTGCACATGATGCAGAAGATGTGGCTACTAAAGAGAAATAAAGGACAGCATGTTAGGGCTGCAATAATTGTATGGGGCTTTCATAAGCACAGCCAACCTGCAGTCCAGATGTCAAGATGATCCTCCAACCTAGAAGAGTCTGTACGTGTCCTGTGACCCTCACAGCTGGGACAATGAATGGCCCCCACAGATTAAACTGTGTTAAAAAGCCAAAAATGTTAAACCAAATACAGCAGGCAACACAGACTCGAAAGAGGAAATTGGGATTACACTGGCAAAACTATTATTGCATGGGACAGAGATGGCCATTGTCTTTTATACAGAAAGGTTATCGAAAACTAAGGCATGCTACAGTATGGTCAGTACCCAACAGAGTGTTAAATTTTACTTGCCTAGGAGGTAAGACAGAATTTGGACACAGAAGTTTGGCTGATGTGATAGCATTCAGTGCTCACTGCTACAGAGTAATCCTGTATTTAGGAGGACTGCCAACAAGAAGTTCAGAATTTAGTCAGTCATGCAGCATGTTTAACATTTGGTTTACAATTTGAAGAATCCTAGCCAGACCTGCAACAGTGGTCTCTCCATGACTCATCTTTGTGGCTGTTACCTGCATCATTTGTAGTCTCAATCAGCTGTTAATGCTTCTCCTGGAAGATTATAAAATAATTGCAAATAGCTCAGATTAGGAGGTGTAAATGTCACTTAAAGCTCACTTCTGTTTCATGTTATATCCAGCATTCTCTGTAGGCAGCAGATAAGAATCTACAGAAAAACAGGATCCTAGAAACAAACAATAATAACAAGACCTAATCAGAGTGTAATAATCTTTTTGAATTGCACTTATGTTAGAAGGTAATCACTGATATTCACACGACGCTGAATAAGTAGCATTTCATATGGACTTCATAGTTACAGAAAGAAAATAAAGAATTTGATTTCCTAAAGAGCATCAGGAACAAAAGAAGAAAACATAGCTCTGAAATTTTAGCACTGGCTTTTAGGAGAGCTGTATTTTCTCTGTTATGGCATAAGGTCCTGTGCATGCTTAAGCAAATTTTACATCAGTTCAATACTAACACTGTGCTTGAACACATTTTTCAGTTGCAATATTGCAGCAGAGGGGTGTCCACCGGGTCAACAATATAAGAGACAAACCTGTGTGAAAACAGGTGCCTAGGTAACTTAGCTGGTGGAAAGTTCTATTAGAAAGAGTATAAGCACCACCCTGATTAAATGGCAGATGAAGGAATGGTTTCATGACAAAGGGTCCTGAGAAACACCACCAACAAAAGGAGTTGCCATCCTATGTCTCTTGTTCCAGTGACAGCTGGGACAAGCAAGGTTTGCCATACACAGGAGTACTGCTACTGCCACCGCCTCCGCGCGAGTGTGTGACTTGAGAGGGCTTTCAACGCAGACGTGCAGTTAGGCACTAAGATCTGGGGACAGAGCAATGTAGCCCTACAGTGTCTCACCTCTTGTGGTTTTTTTTAATAATACCTACTTCAGCAGAATATTCAGTAAAATTAACTTCCAGTTATTTATGTGGGGTACTTGAAGAAAGGGCATTGTTGAGTAAGATATTTTTAAATTTATGTATCAAATGCAGAAAAGATGTCATTCATTATTAAGATTTCTTCACAAAATTGAGATACCTGAATAAAGACATTAATAGCAGAAAATTCAACACTAATTCCAGATATAGAAGACCATTATTTTTCGCAATATAAATACAGAAAGAAAATAAGATTTCAAGCCTCTGCTTTATTTTTATACACGTACACTAAAACAGTATATATACATTACATACATGCATGGGCATAATGCACGTGTCCTAGCCACTTGAAATCTTTTTATCTGCTTGAAAAACAAAATGTGTCTGCAACATGATACTGAATATACACATTTTGTACGGGTTTATTTCCTTGTTTGGTTAAGAAAAAAAAATTGTGCTTTGGAGTCTAAAATGTAACAATTAAATTTCTGAAAGGAAAAAAGTATCCAATATATTATCTATATATTTATGATATTCCATCACATAATCTTTGCATTCATAAATATGGTAATCAAGGATTGTGGACTTTAAAATCAAACATATAGTAGACTGTGAAAAATAGTATTTTAGTGTTCCATGATAATAACTATAGTGTGATATGAGATTCTTTATATACACAAATATGATCTTTAAAATGGCCTCTATCAGCTTAAAAATGGACAATATCATGAAACTTGTTAAAGCCAAGGTGAACTGTGGCACCATATCCAAATGCAGAAAAAGACAATCACATTTTTCGACATTTCTACTGCTGATGGCATTGAAATGTCAGCAAAGCTCAAAGCAAAAGTACACAATAAATTTGATATTACACCACATGTTTAATTAAGCCCAAGGGTGAAATTGTAACCTGCAATTTTATTCTGAGTCAGTAGATTTCTGACACATTTTGATTTTTAACAAAGGGAAGCTCAGTCTTAAGGCTTCACAGAATTCAGCAGGACTGTCATTGTTTTATTCAGACTCTGCTAGAAATTGGTCTTTACAAGCCCAGTGGACACAAGTACATTTATAAATTTTATTGTTGTAAAAACTGTTCCCAAGGAATGGTTTCAAATACCAAGGCTATGAGTATACTCAAAACACAGATTATTAATTAATGGCACATGTGTGGTGAAACAGCAATAGTATTTTCTGATGAAAATTAGCCTATTTTTTATTTCAGATTTTTAATACTTTAAAAGTAGTTTTGTACATGTACCAAAAGTTGTTTACATTTAAAATGTAGTAATGTTGATGAATCGAGGAATTTCAGAACATAATTGTTTATTTTTAAAAATCCATTTATTCTTATTATAAAATATAGGATAATTCCAATAACATTTAAAAATCACAACTCTGCCTCACAAGGAAGACACAGGGAAACTGTATCAGTTATTGTGACGGGTCTTGAAGAAGAAACGCTTGACTACAGATAAAAGAAATACAAATTACAAAATCCACTCTGGTTTATGACCACGGAGCATGGTAATTAACTGACACATATTCAAACACTTTTTAAGAAATACCCTATTCAAAAGCTACGTGTTGTTTTTATTGTTTCCTAATTTTTATCACACTGCTGGATGGCTCAGAAGTGATGCTGTCAAAGCGACAGTCAAGGACCGAAGTAATTGGAACTGCTGGGTGAAAAGACAAGCTCCATACAGGAATTTCCTGCCACTCCAGTGACTGTGACAGAAAAGCTCTGAAAGTGCTGGTAGAGATTTAGAATGATGAATAGCTGCTATGGTTAGTGAGAAATCTTGGAAGCTCAGTTTTGTTTTATTTGCTGAAATATTACCAAAGAAGGCTTCAATCCTGTGACTTGTAAAATGTGACTCCAAAATGACCTCTGACAGTTGGGGCTCCTGTGGATGTTATGCTTCTATTTATCTGAGTATTGTCAGGTCCTTTGTCTCATTTCTCAAAATAAAAGCACAACCTTTATTCCACTGTTTGTCATTATTTATACACTACAAGGTCAATTCCTTTATTTTGAGACCTCCTAATTTTCCTGACATTATTTTTTGGGCTGTCTTTTCCACCATTCACCATAATTATCCCTGTATTCCATTCCAGTCTTTGCAGATAAACTAACAAGGCTATGTCTGCGAAATGGACTTCAAAGTAAATTGTTGCAAGGTTGAACCTAATTACCCTGCTGCTCAGTGGAATCTGTAACCCTGTGACAGGCACATGGGCTCCTGCTATCTTGAAGCTCCTGAAGAAATAGGCTTCTGAAAATAGCATCCTTAAAGCAGGGAAATGACACAAGGTAGGAAATGCGTAATGATATTTATCATCAGTCCCAGGCAAGGGAGCCACCTGTCTCCTGGCTGGACACTGACTCTTTTCTCTCCTGAGGTTCTTAGATGTGAACACCCTTCAGGTTTTAGGTTCTTAAACATAGGTTAATGGCCATGACCACAGCAGAGCCAGGAGTAGTAAGTTAGCAAGTGTAAATAATGCAGTAAACCCAACAAGAGCATTCAGCTGCACAAGACCCACACTCAGATCCAGTCTCTGAGGTAGGAACTCTTCAATCTAGGTCGTTGGAGAGCATTCCACATGATAGAGCAACTGAGAACTAAAACAACCTCTTTGTAGGTCTTTTTCATGCAAGGAATTATATGGTAAGTACAATTTGAGGTTATCAACATGATTAGATGTAAGAAGCAAGAAGATGGATTTGTGAAAGCTTCATGTGTTTAACCATTGTTTGGTTGTGACACACAGAAATGTATGTCAAGTACTTTATAGACAGCACTTTGAACACATGCAAAAACAGTAGAGCAGCTTTGAAGATCTACCCAAAAATATTAATCTGCAAGTTATTTGAAGTGAATAGGCATGATTTCACCCAAGTGGATCTAATTGCAGAAATAGGGCCTGAAGGGTCACCTGAAGAGCATCTTCCAGAAGCGTTAGAGCTTAAGACTAGTGAAAAATCCATTGGTACTGAAAAAGTGTCTGCTAAGTACACTTAAGACATAAAAATAGTACCCAAAATAAGCACTAAACCAATTTTATTTTGTATATGATTTTTCAGAAATGCTACAAAGCATCACATGAACCAGACAAAATGAAAGGAATAATCTTCAAAGCCTAACACCAAATCCTTTTGCTTCCTGGCATGAGTATAAAAATGCAAGCTAAAAAAAGATAACTTCTTATTGAATGAAACCACTTTCACAGAGACCAGATCTAAACTACTTTCTGCTCTTCTGCTAAAGTCTTTTTAAAAAACAGAAATAAACTAATCTGAAGGAGTGGGAAAAAAGGGTCCAGCAAACCTAATACAAAAAGAAAGAAACATTTTACATGGGAAATGTAAAATTATTGGTATAATTGAACATAAAATTATTCTGTAACTTTTTTCTAGCAATTATGGTATATGAACACTTCCAAAGGGAAAAGTTCTCTTCAAAGTTATAAATGCAAACATTTACAGTTGATAAAGTTAATTGTCAAATATGTAGGCCCTCTTTTCTCTCTTACAGAATCCTGCAAAAATATAAATTTTTCCCAAAGCTGTAGTGAAATGAATTTGCAGGCTTCTAAAACATTTTCCTTCTAGTTTCTCTTATTTCTCTTGTGCTGTTCATATACCATTCTTTTTTTCTATACAAATTCTCTTTTCCAATTCTATTTCTAAGTATTTGACTGTATTCCTGTTACATTATAATAAACTTCCAAAGGGTTATGGTAAGTCTCTAAAATTTTCTACCCAATATATCAGGAACAAAAAAACCTATGAAATTGCTATTCATATTTATTTACTTGTTGACTAAAGAAAAAGAAATAATTTCTAAATTTAGGATACAATATATATTGAGAAGATGTGAGTTGAAGAGTCAGCATAGCACTACTTTCAGGACACTTTCATTATAGCAGCACTCAGCTACTTTTCAAAACACCAGAAAAAGACATGAGAACAGAAATAATTTAAATACAAGCCTGATGCTCATACTTAAGCAACCAGTCATGTTCAGAGAATAAGCCCCAATTTTACCCATGAGACCCATGTCCTCACTCTTACCAGTGTTTCCAAACGGATGATTTTTTCTCCTGAATGTGCTGAAATCATACAGAGCAATCCCTTGCCAACCTTGGAAGAATTACTGATAAGAGGAAAATATTTTGAGCTAAGTTGATATTTTCATTTAGTTGACAGAGATATGTATATTGTGATCTGTCCCTTTGCTTTTGCCTAGTGTGACAGATTGCTTAAGATTTTTAAAAAATGCCATGGTCACCTTAATCTTTCTTTCTGCTCTCAGCCTTCTGGAGCTGCTTTTTTGAGTGAAAGAGTCACAAAATACTGTGGTACTCTTATAAAGGCAAAATGTTCCTTGACCAGTGGAAGAACAATAGGCAGTTTTCCATTACATTCATATAATGTCTGTAAGTTATTAAAAATGCTCTAAGGCATGCAAGTCCCAGGAGAAGTACCAATTGAAGGGAATATCATTTATATTGTGCCTATTTAAAATATGTTCAAAGAACATTAAAGTTGAATGGCCAGTGTTTCAGACAGGATTACATACTAGGGAATGCAAGATGAAAGTTTATCTACCCAAATTTTATATATATCTGTATCAAAGGATCATATAATATGCTGAACTGAAAGGGACCCACAAGGATCATGGAGTCCAACTCCTGGCCCTGCACAGGACACCCCATAAATCACACCATGTGCCTAAGAGCATGGTCCAAATGCTTCTTGAACTCCATTAGGCTTAGTGCTCTGACCACTTCCCTGGGGAGCCTGTTCCAGTGACCAATCACCCTCTGAGTGAATACCTTTTCCTAATATCCAACCTAAAACTTCCTAGCTCACCTTCATGCCATTTCCTTGAGTCCTGTCACTGGTCACAAGACTGAAGAGATCAACACCTGCCCCTGTTTCCCCTCAAGAGGAAGTCGTAGACTGCCAGGAGGTCTCCCCTCAGTCTCCTCTTCTCCAGGCTGAACAGGCCAAGTGACCTCAGCCGCTCCTCACACAGCTTCCCCTCAAGGCCCTTCACCATCCTTGTGGCCCTCCTCTGGACACTCTCTAATTTCTTTATATCTTTCTTATATTGTGATCCCCAAAACTGCACACAGGCCTCGAGGTGGGGCCGCCCCAGTGCAGAGCAGAGCAGGACAATCCCTCCCTTGCCCGGCTGGCGATGCTGTGCCTGATGCCCCCCAGGACACGGTTGCCCCTCCTGGCTGCCAGGGCACTGCTGACTCAAACTCAACTTGTCGTTGACCAGGACCCCCAAATACCTTTTTGCAGTGCTGCTTTCGAGCCTCTCATTCCCCAGTCTGTACCTATGTCCAGGGTTGCCCCATCCCAGGTGCAGAATCTGGCATTTTCCCTTGTTCAAATTCATAGGGTTGCCCATCTCTCTAATTTGTTGAGGTCTCTCTGCAGGGACTCTCTGCCCTTGAGGGAGTCAATAGCTTCTCCCAGTTTAGTGTCATTCCTTTAGTGTCATTGGCTCCTCGATCATGCATTATTTTCAGCTTCATGGGACATCATTTGGATTTCCTATGGAGCTTTTAAACCACCAAAAAGACTGTACTAGTCTTTAAAGAGGTATAAATGCTCCTTGCCAGTCACAAGGCAAGTGACGAAACAAGAATGAAATGCAGGTCAGTTCTTATCCATTCACCAGGAAGAGGTTGATCTGCTGTCAATAGCCTCTATTAGCTTATAAAGCCAACCACATTGAATTGGCACATTCATTCTGAAGTGCATTATGCTTGCATTTAAGTCATGGCTCTTTAATATTAGAAATCAGTATTTTACTTTTTCTGCTAGATCCCAATTAGATGAATACTAGCTGTCTCAGATTCCTGAACTTTTACCAAAGCAAAAAGTTTATTTCAGGGTTATCTCAACCACATCTTTGTGATCTTACCTAAAGCATGATCAAATGTGACAGAGATATCATTGGTATGATAAGCATATGAAAACTGTCTGCTCAATGCCACATACTCAGATGTGCTTGCTCCTGTCCTCTTTGACTGCCAGAACTTTGGACAATTCAAAAACCTTATCCTAGCTTTAAAGGAAAGCTAGATCTCTCGGTGTTCTTTAATTGCTTTTCATTTCTCCAAGGAGTTTTCTGCTTGTTTGTTTTTTTCCATCTTCTCAGAGAAGGGGAAATTCACATCCACTAATGGCCACCCTTTGTGAATTGGTATAATCTGAGTGACACAAACTTTAACAGAGAATATACATGAACTTTACAGAGATTGCTAAACAATTTTTCTGATTTTTTTCTCCAAATCATCCACGTGCTGAGAATAGACTCAAAATCAAAAGGGGAATATTTAGAGAGACACAGCTGTCATTAATTTTGTGGTTTTAATGAATGTATATCATCAAATATCATTATCACTTAATAACTTGATATGTGACAAGCTGGTGATCATAGCTTACACCTGTGTCATTTCTGAAAGCAGGCAGTCTTAGCAGATGCCATAGAGCTTTATGTAGATGTATAGATCAGACAGCTGGAAACTGAGAAATGCCTTTAAAATGTTTTACTGTACATTTTCTCTAGTTAAAGTGAAGGGAAATTAAATATTCATACAATATGAAGCTTCCTAGGCTGGAAATAGGGTTTCTTTTGCCAAAGGAAGCAAGCACCTTCTATGAATATTTTGCTTGCCAGAAATATGGAATAAGCATTACCTGACTTCTTAAATTCCCCCTTTTATTTGATTTCTTACCAGACTGAAATGAAATGTGAACTGTAGCTTTAAGGCCTCTCCCAGGCTTAATACGCTCCAGGTGTACTGGAAGCAGTTAATTGCTTCTGAAGGGGACTTAGAGAATATTGTTCCAAGAGCCTGTTATTTCTGAAAAGACACTAAGATCAGGGTTTGCTGCCTCAGTGAGTTCCTATGGTGAAACTTATTCATGTACAGGAGATATCTGGCTTGAAAGAGAGAGCTTTTATGGAGAACCTCTTTGTGGAAGGATGAATGCACTGAAGATTCTCTACAGAAGGCTATTTGAATTAGATGCATCTTAAACAGTGTATGTTGAACTAAATCCCTCTGAATATTATGGAAATGGGCCCAAAGTGGGAAGCCAGGCTCATGAGCCAGGCTTCCTTCAAATTTGGGGTTTACGTAAGGCTCCTCTCTAATTCCATTAACAGTAACTCTAGATGGCTCTTTTGACAACTGGACTTATATCACTATTTACACTTATTTTGTGTAACTAACTTTCTTTTCAGAAACATAAACACAGTAAATTCTGTGGCTCCATCATGTTCTGACACAGTTTTAATTTTCCAGCACTCTACAACTAAACAAGCATTTGTATTATTTATTGTAATTAATTATTATGTGAAATACATGAAGAAAAAAAACCTTCAAGATGAATTCCATCCTTTCTAGCTTCCACATTATAACCTCCTGATAGCTAGCAACCTATTGCAGCCAAGAGATACCACAGTTACTTAGTTGTGCTCTTGCAATTTCACATTGCTCTGTGTTTAAAGTGGGGAGGGGTTAATATAAAAAAAATTAAACCAAACCAAACAAGCAAAACAACAGAACACTTTGGCAAGTGCTTCTCTCCAGAGGGCACAGATTTTTAAATGATATTGAATTATGCAACATACACATTATGTTCATTTGTAAAGAAGAGCTAACTTGTGACTGAGCCACTGTGCTACAAAGTCTAAGGTGCAGGCTTAGTGCATCTTTCTTAATTTTCCATTGTGGCCCTGGATAAATCATCACATTTTTCAGTCTAATCTTATTCTTGGAAGAAATATATCTGTTGGGATTGGAATTTTCCAAAAATTTAGTCTGTATGGGAAATTTTAGAGCAGATGTTTCATGTCTGGCAAAATTATAAGTAAAGAAAACAGGCACTTATTTTGGGAATCGTGAATCAGTTTTAATGATTGATGAGCTCTCTCTATTTGAGTGTAAACAGGTTGTACACAAATAGGTTTTTTAAAATACCGTCTTTGCTTAATTTTTTACATCCCACGTACCGATCCTTTTTCAGCTGTCTTTACTCTGTACTCAGCTCCTTACTTTTAATTTCAAGATCTCTAACAGTTTCAGAAGACATGAAAATGTCATCTTCAAATCTGGCATGACTCAAGTGCTGTAGTATTCGTGTCATTTTCTTCTTATTTAAACTTCCTAAAGGCCTTTTCTAGGCAGAAGGTGAAAAATTTCAATGAGACACTATCTCCATATCTAGCTACACTTCAACTCAATTTCTTCACACTTCTTGTCATGCTAAACTTAAATATAATATAATACAGCTGTGTCTCTGGGTTATTATATATATGGCCTTTCTACAGCTTTCCTTTGCACAACTTGTGACACTACTTGAATTTCCATCAAGGTAGAAATCTGTTCATAATTCCAGGAAGGTATATACAATCTCTTGTTTTTTCTGGCATGCTTTCTCAGGGTTTATTAATTGTTTGCAGGTGATTGGTGGCTGAGATATTTCTAAATCCAGGCTACTCATGAACATGATTAGAGTGTCATTAAATATTTTTTAATGTGCATAAATTGCTGGCTACAAACTCCAACCATCTGGCATTGCTGTGCCCTGATGTTTGGTAAAACAGTAAAACAATACTTTCAACTTATGTTGCTCCTAGAACAACTGTAATGATAAAACAGAAACCCTGGATTTTTTTTTGCCAGAGAAGTAGCATATCAATGCTGCTTAATATTATTTTTAGTTTTTTATTATTATCATGCAGTGTAAATATAACTGCAGTTTGAAAGGCCTCAGTGTCAAGATTTCAGATGCTCTGTAGTATCAGTAGTTTAATAAAACACAGCCTGCTCTCAAATAATATCAAACTTCAGAATCTGTAACACTTTGGATTTTCAGGAAATTCCTAAAAAGACTGTTCTTTGTTTATTTAGTTTTACAACTAGTAAAGCATGAATATGTTCAAGAAGCAGGAAGAGTGTGCTTGACAAGGAGTGTATAGATGGGAGGAACAGCTGGAACACCCACAGCAAAAAAGCCATGACACTGTACATGTAGTACCAAAGAGTACTAAATGTGGGGAGAAGTCCTACAACCCCCTTACTCCCTTCCCCCTTAATAAATTAACTTTTAAAAAAAGTTACCTTGAGGGCCTCACTTAACTTACACATCTCTTTATCTTTTTTTAAATTTTGATCTTGAAAGAAAAATTCTTTAGGTGCTTCTTTCACAACAGGTATAAGGAACTCAGTAAGTGATAATGTACTTAAGAAAAGTAAAAGGGAAAGAATCATACCAGTTTTCTATCATACCTGAAAGCGCTGTTCCATGTCATCATTTGTCTTCCTCAGAACCTAAGATCTGTTTTTCCTGGGTTTTCAGTAAACTGGTCTGTTTGGAGTATTTCAGACTGAGGTGACAAATCAGTTTGAAGAACTGCTTTGGAGAACACCAAGTACCAGAGCCCAAACTCATATGAACAAACTTTAAACATCCTTCCAGCTGCCGTTTTGGCAATACATCTCACAGAGAGATAATATCCTCACAAGTAATTTGTTTTCAAACTGTTTAGGGTTGCATAATCAAAAAGTTTAATTCTACCCAAATAGAAATTCTAACCAAATAGAAAACAGAAAACAATTAATCTTCTACTTTATTTAACAATTTGATTTAAAATGTATATACCCAGCGAAACTGTGAAATGCTCCATAGCTGAGATGATGAAGGTAGGGGTTTTAGTAACATGCGAAACACAACAAGAGATGTTGCCGTTTCAGAAACTCAACAACATGGACAACCATCCTGGCACTTTTAATTTAAATGACAAGTAGTGTGTCCTTTCAGGAGTCCTTATACCCTCACATTATGACAGTAGGTTGAAGTCTTAGGATGCAGCAGCTCTGTCCTCGTCATAGTATCTCTAAAATTATGCCATCTCAAATTAGTCATGAAGCCATGAATGTGCCACCCAGGAGAATTATTTTTTTTTAGATAGTCATCGTGTTCTACTAAGATATTTTAAGCCCTCCGGCAAATTATTCAAAAATCTCATTGCTTTTCCATTCTGCCTAGGCTGTATTTAAATGCAAGTAACTGAACTGAGGCAAAACAGTGTGCCCGGTGGAGTCAGGCTATGACATCTACCAACAGCACTGACCAGATGTGTTACAGGAATTTTACAATATAATGTTTGAAACATACCTTACTATTCAACCTGCTCTGTCAATGCTGGAATCCTGCTGAACAACGTTTGCCTCAATCATGAAGCTTTTTTCTTCATGTCCTGTAGCAGGGATTGGTAAGAAAATGAACACTGTGATGCTAATGCTATCACACACATAATAAAGGAGAGTCTGTTTGCAGAGTTGGATGGGGTAATGGCCTTTGCATAGCACAAGAGACAGGCTCAGAAAGTGTTTCACAGTGGCACAATTTGTAATATTCACATTTCCATCCATGACAGTGGCTACTAACACTTTGGGACTCCCTGTGGGTTACCAGGGCAAGTGACTAAGAATGAAAATCTTTGGAGTGAGGTGGTTCATAGGCATTTCTTAGCATTTGCTAAGGATCATCCTATTCTCCTTCCAGTCCAGGAAGCACAAAATAAAAATAAAGGCTGTCTAATACACATGGAAATTGAAGAGTTATGGTTTCAAACAAACAGTGGAAGCCTATTTTCTATAATAGAAACTGTATCCTAAAATCCAGTGTATAAAGGCTGACTGACTGCTAAATATTTTTTCCAGTTTATTGACATAGCAGGTACACTGAAAATGTATATCTTCTCTGTTCCAAATGTGGCTATTGTCCAGTGTACAGTACTGACTACTAACTGTCTATTCTAATACCAGTTCTGTAGTCACCCAATTAGGTAGAGCTGGGAAACACACATCAGACATTCACATCCACATCTGCATGTGACAGACAGAACTTCTGATAGTCAGTGAAGCACACGGAAAGTGGCTGATTAAATTCTTCCATCTGAATTTGTAGGCTGAAAATCTGATCTCAAGTTTTTTCATTCTTTCTAAAATCTGTCAGTTCAACATCCACCTCCCCAACTTCAACTGATTCTTAATGTGATTTAGAATGACATGAGACTGCATTTTTACTGGATGAAATATGCACTGTAATTTGTTCTAAATGTTAAAGAAGGAAGATTAGGTGGATTTCTATATTCATAACCACTCAAACTAGGCAAAAAAAATCAGTGATTTCTGTCTGTTTAGACTTAGGTAACATACATAAGGATTTTTTGTATAATAAAAACATTATAATTAATCTTTTTTAAACAGAAGTTAAATTAATAAGCATAATAAATATACATCAGCTTTCATATGTCTTGTTATGAGAATGTGCAACCCTATTTTCTAATTGTGTTTGTTGAGAAAAGCTGAGGAATCCTTTAAGAAGATTAATATATGCAATGTGCTTTTAAATGATAAAAAAAAACTCCACAATATTTGAAACATTTTAAAGCAGAAAGCACTTAATAAAATCTATTGGAAGTAGTGAGAAAATATTCAAAAAGTCAATTTGTAAAGCATTTACTTATATTTCCTATGTGCAAATCATTTTGTATGGACTACAAGGATCAGAGAATGAAGTGTCAGCAAATAACTTCTGAAATACAAGATACCCTTGTAGTTAAATATTTCATTTCTGCATGAGTGGTCGTGAACATCTATGGATTTACCAGCCTTTTGTAGCCTATATAGCAGGATAATATAAGAATACCTTCTACAAGTGAAATTGAATTTTAAGATATTCAGATAAAGTGGGTCAGAATAGTATGGAATTATCAACAAACTTAAAACACTTCATGTCAATTTTTATTACATTCAGTAGAACAGAGCTCTCAAAAATGATATAATCTAACCTTTTCAATAATAAAAAAAGAATACTCCTTCTTTAAAAATCTGATCTCACAAGTATTTTTCTTTAGGGAAATACAGCTCATCTCAGAAATATCCCTCTCTTCCTTTCACTGTCATTTATCATTGAATTCAACTGAATCTCTTTCACTGAGACTTTTTAATTTCATCTTTAATACCCCCCACTAATCTCCCTCATGGTGGCCTTCAGCCAACAAATGTTCTTTACATTACAATACCCTCATTTATTCAATTCCCAAGAAACAGATCTGTGAAAGGGTTAACCATTTGATTGTCAAAAGCTTTGGGTTCTGCTGAGCTACTAAATTTCATGTGCACTTATTACCCAGGTTAGGTTCAAGCCATTGCTGGGCTGGCACAGCGTTTGCCTAAGAGGGATAGACCCCTGTAGGGAAAACTAGACAATTAGATGATACTCTGCACACCTAGCATTTATTCAGCCTAAGCCATACTGGTATAAACTCAAAGGTAAACCATATTTCCCTGATTACTCACTGGGAGTGCCGGTCCCACAAGAAGGGGTTACAACTAAATCTAAATTAGAGGAATGAAATTAGTTTACCAGATCACAGCTCCTGCTGCCCCTTTATGCAATGCCAGGATGACATTCAACTTTATTTCAAAAAAGGGGCGGGGAGAAATCTTTTCCATCTTAAATGGGTAATATTAAAAGACTTATTTTTAATCAAAAGGAAATTACCTACCAAACAAACAGATGAAATATCACAGGGTCTGAAGTGACAACAGCAATGTATTTGTCTCCTGTTCAGTCTTCCAATTTTCAGTATGTTTTTCTAAAAATTATTAGGTGAAAATTAGTCTCTCTACCAAGAGACCTGCATTTCATACGAATAATTAAGCATTCTTTGGAACAGGCACATGAATAAAAGTTTACTATGTCCCAGGAGAATGTCCTTGCTTCCTATCCCTTTAACCTTTCTCCTAGTCCACATTTAGTTATTCAATGCAACATTTAATAGCCTTAACAGGAAATATTGAGGAAACTCTGCCTTCTTTTCAAGACAACTGGTGGTGAGGACATTAAAGACACTAGATGTCGAAGATTTGGCTTCAGATTCCTTTTTCAAATTACATTGTTTGCATCATCTTAAGGAGGTCCTGCCCTGTATGTTGAGACTCATGCCAAGTCAGTGCCTCTTTCCAGTTATTTTCTGTTACAGTGTCTGATTCCTGTAAGGCCTGAGATCATTTCTGAAGTTTGAACCTGTGTCTTGTACTCAGAGAATTTTGTTTGTGTTTAGACAGGTGCTAAGTGTCTGGAATCAGGAACCTCAACACCCCACCCTGCTCACTGGCTGAAACTTAGGTGCTTGCATAGCTAACGAACAGCTACCTGAACCGAGGATCCACAGAGCAAAATACTTCTGCATGAAGCGGATTCAAGTAGGCAGGTGCCTCTCTCTTCCTATTTCTTTCATCCAAAGCAGGTCTTCATAACTGGCTGCCCACAGCCAAACAAAAAATGGGTGTTAACTTTTATCTGCCAGAAGAAATAGTCTGATAAATGTTCTTAACCCCCTTGCAAAGTCTGTTAACTGAGTTTCTGGTGATCTGATCACTTTGAAATAGGAAAAGAAAAATAAGCATCCTGTGGTTTATTTGCCAGTCTATATCACGGTATTATGAAAACCTGAGTGCACTGTCAAATTTTGCTTGAAGAGAAGAAATTACTCAATCACTTGTAAATACAGGGGATAAAAAGTTCAGGCATTATGGCATCCCAATCTGTGAGAACAAGGGCATATCCCACCCATCCTTTCAGTGAAAATGAAGCAGAGCAGATGGAAGAAAAGACAAAAACTCCTTTCTTGTACTAAAAGATACTGGTTGCATCCCAGGCATAAAGAAAACTGCTACTAGTGATACCAAATGGCATATAAAGGTTGTTTGATTGCATGGAAGAGGGACTAACAGCTTTTCCAATCATAGAAATGTAAGTACCACATAGTCCTATTAGAGACAAATGAAGGGTTCTAATCATCATTGAAACAGCTCTTTTTGATTAAGTCAGACAGAGGAATCATTTAAGATATAGGAGACAATCAACCATGTTCAGATTTTAAGAGAGCATCTAACTTACATAGCACTAAACAAAAGAAAGTCATTAAAATAATGTTATTTATTAAATATCTCTTACTTATTAAATGGATATTTGTATGAAACCACAGCATAATAATAATTGATATTTAGGCCAAGATGGGTAGGAATTATTATCTTTATAATATAGATGGTGAGCTAATTAAGACAGAGAGGAGAAAAATGATCTATTTAAGGTCATAGAGAAAGCCAGTGAAAATTGTAGGAAGAAGTACCAGATGTCCTGTTTCTGAAATCTCTGTTATAACCATTAGATAGTAATTCCCACTCTGGCAAGCAGTAAGGTCTTCTAGTGTGCTTCATGCCAGTACATATAAAAAAGCTAAACCCAAAGCCAACAGCAAAACATTGCCCAAGGCATGTTACTTGTTTACTACTTGGCTGATAAATGAAACCAATTAGAGATCACTGACAAAGTGCCTGAATCTGCTTTACGCGTCCTTTGCATAGTCAGGACTGTTGACCTATATCTGTTGACTTGTTAGAGAAAAATAAAAGGCATAAAACGCTGCCAGCAATGTTTCAGCAGAGGACGCAGCCACTGCTGTGGTAAGAACGTGGCTGTGGCCACATGCACAAGCACACGTGGGACGGCAGCACCCACTGGCTTCAGATTCAGCCCCCAACAGCACAGGGTCTCTGTCGCTCTAACACAGAGAGCACTTCCATATGACAAGCAAGCTACTGAGAGAGATTGTCAAACAGCTTAAAGATAAATTGAAGCAAACATTACTGACTGCTGCATGCTCTGAAGTACTATTTCATGCCAACCTACATTTTTCAGCCTGACTCCTTGCATGTGTTGCAGTGCCACTGCGTTAAGATAGCTAAACATAAATTATAGGCTTTTCTTTACAACTTTTTTTCAAACCTGATTGTTGCAGTCACCACAGAAATATTAACCAAGATTCATTGCAAGAGGACATAGCTAAAAAGAGGTAAAAGTGCTTACCTGTGAAGCTATTCATTGAACAGTCTCAATATGTAAAATGAAGTACCACATCACATCACAGTAACTTTGTTTTGTAGATTGCCATCTCCCCCAGAAATCATGGGTAAGTTTTAATGTTCTTTAAGTCACATGAAAGCATATTTCTTTAATTTTTGCTATTTAATATAAATGATAAATTTTGAGATTCTGTTTTTTTCTTACCAGAGTATCTGACCAGAAACATTCTGAAGAAAAAAACAGAACTTTAGCAAAGTTACTACATATCTGGGTTTCCCTAGTGTTCGTGATTTTCCTGCAATAAATTTTGCTTGGGCAGGTTTCATCTTGTTTCATCCAATATTCCAAAAGTCTGTCAGAATCAGAAAGGTTGAGAGGTTTTGGAGAATACTAATAGCCTAATGCAATTACACCCACATTCAGAGGAGAATAAGTCAGACACATTGCAGGTGAGATAACCTGATTATGGATCTGTATTCCCATGGGGAAAAAAATTCCTCTGAAAGATTGCAATCTTATGCCTAAATGTACAAATAATGTCCCAAGAGCAGCTTTGAAACTCATATCTTCTGGGTTTTTTTGACTCATATGAGAGGCATACTACTTGTTTGCCTCTGGGAGTTCACCCACCTTGCCAATATGCCTTTAACTTACCTTGCCAATATGCCTTTAAATCTAAACTGTTTAACCCCTAAGTTCATTCACAGAATCACAGAATATTCTGAGTTGGAAGGGACCCACAAGGATCATCAAGTTCAACTTTACGTGAATGGCCCATAACCATCAAACCTACAACCTCAATATTATTATCACCATGCCCTGATCAACTGAGCTAGTCTCCAATACCTTTCCACTGACTCTGCAGATATGAGTGGCCATCAGCCAAAAAGCAGTAATAGGCTGCCCACATGATGTGGATGGACACTGGCATAGGAAGAAACTAGTAACAAAGATTCATATAGTCACTCAGTGGTTCTTTCTTTCCAGATAAATGCAGTATAAATCATTCTTGGTTTCTGAATCTCCCTTTCCCTTTGTCAATGGATATTTTATATGAGACGAAAGACAGTAAAAATGAAGAACCGGAGAAAAATGTATTTGTCCCTCATGCTGGTTCTGCCCACCAAATATTAAGATAATATTAACAAGTAATTGAAATTATCTAAATGAAAGTGGACTTCTGGTTCTCTGAAAATAAACTTGAGAGTAATAGAAGGGCTTTTTCTTCTTTTACATGGAAATTTATATATTCACCTATATATAATACTACAGCTACTTGAGAAGTGTCTTTTATACATTCCTGATGCTTTGAGAAGTGAATGTTATATATGAAGGTAACTCTCTCTTCATACATTTTAAACTGTCTATATTTGGAGTCCATTCTGTTCTCATGTGTGAGGGACTATTTAAAAATGCCTATAGCACAGGAATTGGCACTGAAAACGTACCAGCAGGTGGAAGATGAATGCTGTCAATGCTTCCACAAACAATCAGTCATTAGATTTAATATTAGAGTGTACACCTATAATACTAGAATGTGTGTGGGGAGGGAAAGATGGCAAATGTGGGATTTTTCACTGAATTTCTACCTGTTTTACTTATAAAGACAGAAAATAATGTCTGAATAGGACTGAAAACATGACAGAAGTGCACAAAAATGTCTTGGTGTGAATGTCCAAGTTTCAGCTACCTATTTGTGTATCTAATTTTAGTGCTATCTCTTCTATATATATATATATGTGTGTGTGTGTGTGTGTGTGTGTGTGTGTGTGTGTCCAGACTTTTATATATTAAAATATGTGTCCTGGACATTTACTTTCAGGCACCTGACATATGCAATAAAATAATACAGAAGACATAAACCAACTCAAAATAGGACCAGAGCAAGCATTTCATGAGGAGTGAAACAGTGCAGCAAGTGCTGGAGATAAACAATTATACTTGGCAAGTCAGACACACATAGAAGCTGTTCACAGGATCTCCAAGGAACAGTCTGTGCCTGTCAGAAGCACTGAATCTACAGTTTGTAAGGTTAGATATCATTGACATTCAAATAAGTAAATGTTCTCATATCCTTTTCAAATGAGTCCCAGGCTGACCCAATTTGCATGGAAATGTTTACACTTCATTCAAGGGAAACCATCTAAACTTGATTTTTACTGAAATGAAAACTAATTTATCATCTCCCTATTTACAATACTGGACTATCTACAGGCAAATATGTACCACACAAAAATATAACAAAGGCTTAACCAGCTCAAAACTTTTGCACTAAAAGCAACCTGTAGATGTAGTCTCTGTTAAGAGATTTTTCACTTGCTTTCAATAAACAAAACATGCTTTTTAAACTACCACTCAGCACAGGAGAGTTGAGAGACTTTTGGCCCAGCTGTGTAAAGGAGCTAAATCAGGACAGCACTCCTATACTTTGGTGTCCAAGAGACAGCGTAAGTGGTGACTCTCACTGCCTCTAGTATGCAACCTGTGAGAAACAGTCTTGTTCGTAGTGCTGTGGTACTTACCACAGGATCCACTGGTTACTGAAGTGCAAATGACACTTTCAGAATTTTTTCAACCCTCTGCAGCACTCACTAGTATGTACAGGCTCAGTGAGACTGCCAGGACTGCTGAGTATCCAGGGCCTGTCTTCTAGGAAGAGGTAGCACTGCCAGGTTTTTTTGAGACATTGTCTATCATTGCCCCAGTTGTCTGGAGCACACTAGTAAAGTAATCAATAGGAGTGACAGAGTTTTAGGTAAAAGGTACAAAATACAGATTAGGCCAAGTGCGTGGGTCTATGAGACGTTAATGAGCATTTTTTTGTATGACATTTGAGAAACAACTGTGGCTATTTTCTTGATGTACTCAGCCATGCAATAGGAAATTGCTGACAAAATCAACGTAAGTGTCACAGGGAGCATGATAAAGCATTCAGGACTTGGCAGCACCATTAGATTTCCCAGCACATATGACATGCTTCTGATTCTGCCTTTACATGTTAGCAAGAAGATCTCACTGCCCTCTCAAGACAGAAGGAGCCAGGTTCAACACAGGGCAAGAGGAACATGAGCTCAGTGCAGTCCTGTCGTGCAGTAGCCCTGCTGCTCTTCCTGCTAGTTCCTGTCTTCTGACATCACGGAGCAGGATGGAGCTGGGGACCACAGCAGAGCTGGCACACGCTGGGGCAGGGGTGCAGTCAGCAGTGCTGTCACTGCCCCGTGGTGCTAGTGCTTTGTTTCCCCAGCAGCCTGCCTGAGGAACTCCCTGCACTGCTCATGCATATAAGCTTCATTTCTCTGGTACTAAAGGTTTACAGGAAGGTAAGGGTTAAGCAGAACTGTGACACAGCTTCAAATATGAGCTTTTTGCTGCTCAGTCCAAGGCTACTTCTGCATTTGAGAAAAACCCATAAACTTCTTCCTAGTCAGACAGGCACGAAAATACAGGTGTGTGTTTGTATGTATGTGTAAACACAGATGAATTAGTTTTGACATTCAGAGTTCCTTAATTCAGGGGAGTCCTTGCTTGCAGTCATTTTGTGCGACAAAAGCCACCTCTGATAACTTCATTTGCTCACCATTTAGTAATTATATATTTCAGTCACTGAAAGATGTTCAAATGCTGGAAACTGGAAAGAAATATCAGACATTTTTATAAATACAGTGACTAGTTCCATGATTTATTCATGAGGTTATAAGGTACTGTTGGGTTTAGCAATCACTCAATAAATAGGGCAATAAAAGCACAGACCAACACCTTTCACTTACCCTAGTAAGTAACTTCATGGTCAGATTTGTATGGTATACTGAGCAGAAAGCCATTTTATATCAGCTAATGAAAATATTTAGAAAACCTCTAGAGCAGTAAGGACTATAGAACTCCTAAAACTGTAATTGTTTTAAGCCATTATTAGAAATGAAAATATTGCAAATTATGGAAGTTTCCCAGTAAATAGTGTGTTACAACAAATAACTCTCAGGCTGATAAGAAAAACCTTTTTGAATTGCGTGAAAAAGAGGGGACACTTTTTCAGCTATCTTCCTCTACTGCTTAACAACAACTATATGTATTACTATATCCTTGTTGTCGTAAATATTACTTCATAAGCAAAGCAGCTATCATTAGGAATACAGTGTACATTATATAATTCAAAATCAGAAAAATAAGTTAAAACAAGTTTTAAAAAATGTAATTATATAAGGCTCACCAAATGCAACCACACATTCACTGCAATAACTCTTTAACATCTCAACTCTAAAAAAATTAAAGACTAATGATAATGTTCATTATTTTAAAAAGAATAAATTGAGTTTACTTAAAAGTTGGGCCTTTTCTAAGCTGATATATTTATTCAATATATTGGGGAAATACCTTTTCTCTGAGGTGAAACTGGGTCTAAGTTTTTCTCCCGCACATGGAAAATGTAACAGCATGCATGACAGGTGCATCATTCTGATTTTGAGGAGTTTGTGTGAACTCTGCTTGATCAACATCTGAGGTATCTCCAAGGAAAATCTGGGAAGTCTTGAGTGACAGTAACATTTACATTGGCTAATATAATCCCACTGAACTGATTGAAATAATTTACATTTACTATACATTAGAAACCTATAAAAAATCAGATTTTATCCTGTAACCAAAAGTACAACAGAAGCTCCAGATCTCAAGAACAGAAGAAATCCCAAAGTCAGAAAAGTATATTAACATGACTAAATGCTCCTAACTGAAAAACTTTCTTCTGAATTTCTATACTGTACTCCAGTCTACTGGAAATATATATTCAGCATGTCTGCTAAACCTTTCTTAACAGATTCAACTCAACACCTATATGTAATATTCATGTCACATAATGGAAGCTGTCCAACATTATTAAAAACAAATATACTTCGTAATAATTATTTTACCAGTGATCACATAGCTTGTTTTCCATGTGGTATTTCTGTATATTTTTTTGAAATGTTATCATAAAATTAAATTACTTTTAAAGGATGAGTCCATGGCATTAAAATCATTGCTAGGTTCACCAGAAGGTATGTTAATGACTGCAAATCCTGTGTAGGTGGTGTGGTTCAGTTAAGGCCAGGCAACCAGAGTTAGGTCTGGTAATTCCCACCTGGTAAGGCATCACGGCCCTCACAAGGTTTGGCTTCCCAAGGACGTCTGAATTGGCTCTTGAATACAGGATGGAAATATTTAGTCTGCATCTCCTTACTTTATTTTGTGGGAATGAAAACAGTGATCCCATCTGCATTTAAAGCAACGATAGTAGCGTGATACCAACACCAGCTGTCTCATACCATGTATGTCTGGGGAGCAAGAGGCTTTCCCTGAGAATGCCAGCTTGGCTAGGTGAGGACAGATAGATTTCTAGTTGCAACTAGCCAAGCTGAGTGTAAAATACTCTTGGTGATGAGTTCCAATGGGATTTTTGTGCTAAGGGATAATCTTAACAAAAGAACAAAGTGGTTGTAAATTGATGATTCTCAAACTATCATCTTGTTCTTGGCTATCTTGGACAGTAGACTCTTGTGAATAAACTCTGCAGATTTTTTTGTTTCCTTTTAAAATGCAGTACTTCAATATCTGTGCCTGCTAGAATGGCTTCTTCTCCCAAATAAACAAGCTGGCAGTTAAGTTTGTGCTCAGCAGCTGCCTTCCAAATCTTCTAGCATTAATAAGAAACTTTCCGTATACCAAACACCCTCCTAATTCTCAGGCAAATCACTAGCAGTTTGAGCTATTTTATAGCAGGTACAGCTAAGGAGGTTACACATGATTAGCCTAAAACCACAAAGACAGCCTCTGTCTGAGCAGAATACAGAGCTGAGCTAAATAAAATAATTGTGGGTCCTACTACCTGACTGCCTTCAGAAGCCAATCAGCTTTGTGCCAGGATGGGAGAAAGTTACTGTTTACATATTTATATTCTTTAAAATATTATGACAGTGGTTCAGTCAGCTTCTAGAAGCCTGTTTGGAAAATTTTCCACTGTTGTTGGCCGCACTTGCACTTCCTGTTTTTATGGATGATTTGTTTCTGGAAGTGCTGATGCTGCAAAAACTACACAAAACCATCAAAATAAACCAAAACCAACAGAACCTATGCTTTTTGTGTAAAACCAAAGTGCAATCCCATTTCTTAGGAGACAAAGCTTGAATTTTGTGAAACTTCAATAGTTATTTTCAACCTTTTGCAGTACCTCACCATTTCCTTTGTTTCTCAGCTACAAAGTTTGGCACTGAACTTATTGAATTTAAAGGCAGGAAAGATAAGGCTATTATGCACTGTGAAAAAGAATCTCACTGCTCTGCACCATCTTTTTCTATCAGTCAAAAAATATTACTACAAATAATTCATTTACAGCAAATTATCTTTCACAAGGACTTGGCAAAGTGCATCTGTACTCTCTACGGCTGCAGTATGCTTAGTTTCACATAAAAAAAATCTACTCCTGTATTATAGATATTAAATTGTATGTCAAAGCTGTGCTTTTTTAAAACAGTTGAGTTTTCTTCCTGAAATAGATTTAGGAAGAGTCAAAGATTTCTTTCCTTGTCTGATCACCTCTGTGATGTTAAAATGTCCTCAATGCACTCACACCTCAGGATTAAAGTGTTCTGCCAGTTTTTTTCCAAGACTACTAACAAAAATCATCATTATTTTGGCTACTTGCTAACCTTTTAACTGTTGCCCTAACTACACATTCACCAGCATCTTTCTCATAAAATTTCTGTAAGAATCACAGAAATACTTAAAAAATTATTTTTACAGTGCAGTAGAACTGCTAAGCTTGTGCCTCGTTTTTGATTAATTTCATGCCTGACTCAGTCAGAGATTAGGCCCTGACACAGGTTATAATTAAATATTGAAATCATGAAGTGCAAGAATGTTTAATTTTTAAAATATGAGTTTTAATTTACCTCATACAGAGAATAGCTCTGGTCACCTGCAGAGATGCATTACACACTACATTGCCTAATGTAGGATGCCTGAATAAGGCTGAGCATACAGTTAAAGTAAACTAATGCAATTTACTGAACAGCAGTCAAATATTTATCCAGTTGATGAAGCAGACTTTATGTGAAACTCAGACAATAATTAAAGAGAAGCCTTGCTTAAAACATGCTTACTCCAGTTTCCACAAATATGTTATACCAAAGCAGCATCTTCCTTTTCTCAAATATTGATGTTCTCCTAACACATTATACAGTGAGCTTGTCCTTGGCATTCTCTTGACTATTTAATGAATACATTTCCTGGCATTTGCCTTATCTTTGTTATGTTGTTCTTTGGAGAGCTAAAACTATTAGTTAGCCCTTGACAGAAAAACATCAGAGCAAGCTAGTAAAAGGTCTTACAGTATCAAAGTTATTAACATGGTATTTGATTAAACCATAGAAAGATGGGGAAGAGATACTACAGAATATGTCCCCTGTATTTAGGCTTTCACAGCCTTGAATGTTTTTTCATAGAACTTTCACATTTGTTTTTGTCATTTTATCTGAGCAATAGTCTGTATAGGCACAGGCTGAATACTAATCCGACAATTATTTTGTAGTGCTCTACCATTCCAAATAGAATTGAATATATTATGTATTTCCACTTCTTCATAACAAATATTTTTGCTTCAAGTTTCACTTTTCATAGTAAAAGAAATTTAAAACTTTTATACCAACAACAGGAAATAAGTTTTAAGGAGACACATATTTTACGCAATATAGAACAAAATGTAAACAGCATGCAGACATTTACAAAACTATAGATGGCCTCAATTTTTACTTTATCACATTGAAGTTTGTGGACAGCATAATTTACAAACATTATTAAATCTTCATAGTTCAAAGCATTATTAGAATCAGGAAGCCTGAATAGTTGTTCTTCAGAAATGCCTAATTCTGACCATACTAATGGAGAAGACTGAGCTTGCACCAAATCTTTATTCCCAAAATAGATGAAAGCATATTTCCAAAATAATCTACTGACCAGTAGGTAGTGAAGAATGTATGCTCATTGGCTGTCTAAAGGCATTTGGATGTCCTCAAATTTTTCAGTAATAGAAAGCTGATGATACGTCTATGTCCATTGCCTTCAAAATACCCGATATTTCAAAATACACCCTGCAAATCACAGCACATTTAATCCAAACACCACTATTTTTTGCAGATCCCTGGATAATTCAATATAAAGTGACTATGTGAGGGTTCTGCTTCTCTGAAGTATCATTTTAGTTTTGACAACTTTTTTTTTACCTGATGTGCACACATACAAACAGTCCCTGGATTGAGAAGGTTAACGTTGCATTTTTAAGAAATCGGGGTTCTCTTATTTAGATCAGAAGAGAGATAAAGGCACATTCCAACAACACCAAGTAAGTGCATCAGAAAAACTCTTGAGCAAGAGCCTAACTGGCATAAGCTACCACAGCTAGTTCAGCAGAGCCATGCCAGTATACCTAAACTGGGCTTCTGGCCTGGTGTTGGAAACTGCATCCAGCCACACTTCATTTTCAGCTGCAGCCTCCAACCCAAACCAGCTGCATCCACAAGCAGCCGGGAGGCTGCCTCACAAACTGGATTGTTTCTAGTCTTGAATATGCAGGATCACCTCTGTCCTTTATGTGCTTAGAACCAATATACCACAGTTACAGGTTTAAGTACAAGGCTGCTGTTCCTACGTGTCCTAGGGGTCAGGAAAATTTAGAGGATTTCTGCATGTATAAGTTCTGTAAAGTCAGAAAATTAATACTTATTAGCAATAGGACATCGCAGCAACCAGATTGAGCTGCAGAGGATTTAGTATTGTATTCTGCCATTCTCTTTGCAGTATGGAAAGAGTCATTGCTCAAAGCATGTAGGAAGATGACAAATCAAAAAGTTTTAACTGCTCATCAGTAAACTCATTGAAGGATTAACAGCCAGTATGTTTTGTAGGGTAAGGCAACAATCCCACCTAACTTGTTTCCTCTCATCTAAGGGGGTGAGGTTGTTGTCAGTCTACCCTTTTACCTGCTTATTCACTGATGATTGAGAAACTGAGAAAAGGCAGGTGGTTTAATTTTAAATTCGACATTAGCAAATTCAGTCCTATTCACCAACTGCTCTACTGTTCATATCATTCCATAGAGAACCTCCTTCATAACACAGGATAACACATACAAAGGACTGAAGAACCAGAAGCACAAACAAGGCCACTAGTCATACTGCATCTGATTTTGTGGTGATTTTTTAAAATCTGCTGTTGTGGTTGATTTTTACAGGATCTTCCAATTTGTTGCATTACAATTGCCTTGGACCCTCAGATTTCCAGGATTAATTGAGTGAATGCCCAATTAGGCAATAAAGGTATTGATTAAACTTTCAAATATAAAAGTAAATTTGAAACTGCTTTGGCTACAGTATTTTGTAAATAAATATGTTTGAACCCTTTGAAATGCTTTTCAGTATGGTTGTGTTTGTGTTCTTCTCCCCAGAAAGCTTCAGAGCTAATAAAAATATTTGAGTAACTATTGTGTACCACCAAACGGATGAAACTGACCTTTAAGCTGGAAGAAAAGCAGGGGCAGATTATAGGACATCTGCCATTTTTTGATAACTGCTCCAGTTTGTTCCAAAACATTGTTGAATATCCATAAAATCTGGATCCTATTCACAGTTAACTCTATGGTGATTCACATTAAATGATGTTACACTGGGGGTTTTTTTCTGTTCAGCTTTTTACGTTTAAAGTCCCCATTTTAACATAATAAAACTTCTTCAAGGACATAGGAATTTTATGGCCCATTTGTGTCCCAAAGCCACTGAGAACAGTCTAGTCCCTGCCTCTGTCTGTAAACATGCATAGACAATCCCAGGAAATCACATAGTAGCTGATCAATCCACAAAACTTCCAGTTTACGTTTCTTTGCACTATAACTAGTGTTTCCCATGACCACACAAAAATTCACAATGCTGCTCCCAAAATTACTGACACTGCAATAGATGCAATTTATTCCAACAGGAAATATCCAACACATGTAGAAGCCTTAGGTGAAAATATCCAAAGATTCTTGTCTTGAAAACTTGCATTTTTTACACCTTTATACCTCTTTTGTGTATATATACCACTGACTTACTCTCCTGCTATTTATACCTATTATTATAGGTATTTTTTATTTGGTATGTGGTATTATTTATACCACAGATCTGAGTGAGTGTAATTTGTGTAAGAGCATCTCATGCTTTGCAGACTTTCACATGATTTTAACTATAATCCTCGCACTTTGTTTGTCAAGATCTAAGATTATGTGGCAGGGAAGCTGTCACAAGATTGATTCTGTGTTGTCAAAAAGAGAAAAAAAAATACTTGAAGTGTCTAATACTGTGGCCCTTAATTACAAGACTAATTGTACTTAATAGATCCACTCATGGGGGCTGTAGAAGTGGGTCTGAACAGATTATGTATTACCCCCCTAGAAATCTGTGCTTGCTTGGCATGCACCCACTAACAGCAAGGCTGATTCACATGCCATAGCAGATGCCACTAATACAGAGGGCTGTGAGTTTAGCCTGCCAGAAAGGATTCATTTTCACATTTAACCATTCACTGCAGCAAGATACATGGGTACACACTGGCTTGTGACTGTTACAGCCCCATGCTATTTTACAGTGCATAGAATCTGTAATGGAAGAAATCATTCCACAATAAAAATTATTTAAGATGGCCTTACTTAGTCTGTATGCATCACAGGACTTCAAATTATTTTACATGGTGCATAATGACCAGCTATTGATGTTCTCCACTCAGGCTTACGAAGTGAATAGAAAACTTCACCTATGCTAAAGGAAAGTTCATCTTGCCATCTTGTAGTGTCTTGCCTTGATGGCTACTACTAAAGATTAAATAACAGTTAATGGCTACTCAGACTATTTCCAATGTTCTTACAAGTATTTCTTCCGTACCTCTAGACATGTTTACACACGTATATGTGTGTGTGTACAAATACAAATCTACGCATGGAAGTACTAGTGTTTGGATCACGTTAGCATAGTGTAAATGTTTTACTTGTGACCTCAGTACTAGAATCCTTTTAATAACTGCAATGAACCATAATCTCAGTCTTCCAATGAGTAAAATTTTAAATAAATAAAAGAATAATGCATCATAAGACTTCAGATTTCCTTCAAAGACTGATTTTTTTTTTTTTCATGAGAAATGTGGTTCCTAAAAAAAAGTCCTACTCATATAGTCTAATTTGGAGGGTACCTTCTTGATGCTTTGGAAAAAATTATCCCACTCTCCACCAAGCCATTCTTGTAAATCAATTAGTTAGAGTCGTTTCCCATCTCTATATGTGCATGTGTTTAAAAATAATGCCAAATTCTTGTTTGAAGTTGTTAGATGACAATTGCTCGTAGAACTATAACCTTACTTATGCAAATCACTAGAGTTCATGGTAAGCCTGACATTTACAGAATTAATGAACTAAATAATTAAGTGACCTGGTAAGTGAATTGGTAAACCAGAACTATTAATCTTTTAATGAATTCTTTACTATCACTTAAATAATAAATTTTTTGCATAATTTTAAAGGATTATAGTAAAGAAACATTAGAATAGAAAATCCATTATGTAAAGGAACGTTGCTTTTATAAATCTGTCATTATGTCTCATTTTATTGAATTCATTTCTATTCAAGATTTAGAAAAGTGGCAATTCCTGCACTGGTGACTAACAGTCCCCAACATTTCAGTGGTAAGATTTTTTTCTTGCTAAGACAAGTCTGGGATCATTTACTGCTTCAGACAAACCACTGCCTAAAGTGAGTAATTAGCATACAACTGTAATTTAAGAAATCCCCTATTTGATGGTGTGCATCACACATTTCAGATTTTCAAAGCACTAGTGAGTTAACCAGGCACAGTAAATGACATTTCTGAACCCATTCCTTTTAGAAATATTTTTTTCTTCATATATATTGTTGGCTTTCACCTTATATCAGCTTTGCATCACATCTCTTACTTTTTCATGTTAGAGTATCCTGAACTCAAATAGTTTCTTAAACTTCAACTTACCAGTATTCTTCATATCCTATCCTGAGTAGTATGTATATGTCTTTCCTCATCTTCCTCTCTACCAGTGTACACAACAGAATTAGACATATCAGAGTGGAAATTGGGAAATACCATATGCTTCTGCAGATACCATTTATTCCATTCATTGCTATATGGACTTGAAGTACTCTTTCTATTCTTCAATATCTCCATGTATATATGTACCAGAGATAACATACAGTACAATACGTGTGATTTTTTTTTTTTTTTTTTTTTTTTGGCTACACAACCTGATTTGGCATGACTCCCAAAGATTTCAAAAAAGTCCTCAACATTTCCTCGCTTTTTGGATTTACTCCCTGAAAGCAGACAGGTAAAAGCAACAGCATGTACCCAAAACTGTTAAAACAACATTTCAAGTAATTTTTTCCAAATTGGTACTTAACAATTAATTTTCAATTTGTATCTTCCGAAAGATGCTACATGGCGTCACTTGTCTCAACGTTACAAAACATTTCAAATTGATATTGAAATGTCATAGGGTGAAAAAGTACTAATGAAAATAATGAAATTAGTTCTGAATAGGATCTTTTTTTTGAAAAATTGTCTCAGAAAACATTAACAAAGCAGAAGAGCTACCTGTTGTGAAGACAAAAATAGCACTTAGTGGCTCAAGAAAGAAAGGATATGATTCTACACCATTTTTCTGTCACATGCCAAATACTCAAGCATCTTTCACTGCAAACGATTAACTGGGGCATGTCCACACCACAGTCCAGTGGCTTTCTGAGCAACATGAAGCCATCAGAGATATCTTTAACATAGTGCGAAGACACTAAGTTTTGAACTTTAAAGAATTTCTTATGATGCTTCCTTTGTGAGTACAAAGAAATGCACCAAAGGCTGGCCATGGCTAATGTTTAATCCAATTGAGTTTAGTTTTTATGAATACATATACTTAAATGACAGCAAAAAAAAGAGCAATGCTGCGTGAGTATGCTATGGCTACAAGTGTGCTTTGGGAACAAAATCCTAAAAAAGAAATCCCACAGTTGACAGAGCTTTACTATTTCAAGTGAGTTCAACTTATTTTCAGGGAACTGGTGAACTTCATCAACAGAAAATCTAATTCTGCTGACCTATGCTACACCCACACAGCAGGGCTTTTGCAGTTCATTATGCTGGCACAGCAACTGCAGCAGGCAGTAACACCCACAAAAATATTTCTGAAATCACAGAGGACTATTCTATTCCACAGAACACTGTCATTAGGTAAAAAAATATTAGAAACCAAGAAGAAAAACACAGGCAGTATGCTATTCTACAAGTTCGGGCACTATAGCTGGTAAAAAATTTTCAACCAGACAAGACAAGACATTAAAAAAAAAGCCCTGAACGTATATACTAAAGTTTTGAATCTATTTCATTATGAAGAGGGATGGGAAGCATGCTGACAGAATCAGTAAGACAAGGCAGAATGAGTTCAGTTCACATGGGTGTTTGGTATACCGGTGTGTACATTTGTGGTTCTCTAACTCCACTGAAATAACACCCGTGTAGAAACCTACCCTGTGTTAAACATCAGACAACTTATTCAACTTTTCAAGTTAAATGAAATGTCTGGAACAAAATATCTGTCATAGAGAAAGGGCTTTGTATTCTGCACATGGTAATGTGATATAAGCACAAGCTAGAAGATTCAACAACTAGAGGAAATTGGAAACCAAATAGAAGGAACTAAGGAATTGTGTGAACTGTACAAGTAAGACAGACTGCTTTCAAAAGAAATTGTGTTGGTTGACATTTTTTACTTAATTATATTAAGGCTGCAGTGCAAGCCAAGGCTAGATATAAAATAATCCATATGGGGGAAAATAGCTCTATGACCTAATCATAGCAAAAATGTATGTCAAGATATGATCTCCAATAGAAAACAAAGAATGCACAAGACAGAGAAACATAGATGAAGACAGGATTGTTTGATTTGTAATATGGTGCAAACGTCAGTTTTGTAGAAGTACTTAATTTTTAGAAAAAATCCATTCCTTCTTTCCCACAACTTAACTGTTGATTCTCTGGTGTCTAATACCAACTAAGTTTCTGCAACTGCAGCTGTTTCTGCACTATAGAAATTACCAGGATCTGTCTTAAGTATTTTGGTGAAGGTGGTAGGCACTTGCAGATAATCAGTTCAGTAAGTTTTATAATTCTTGGATCTCCCATACACGTAATACAGACACTTTCTGTGTGAGCAGAGCCTATAGAAAATGAGATGAAAACAAGAACAAAAGACACCAGCATAAGGTAGAACACTGGAATAAGGACTTGGCAGAGAGATCACCCTTGGAGCTTTATATACATATATGTAGGTATGTATTGAAAGGTAGATTTTAAAGAATGGAATTTAATTTTGACTGTGAAACCAAGGAAGAAAGCAACAAAATCTTTGTTGACATCTCACTTAAGCTACAGATGAAATTACTTCTCTGAGTGCAAAGACACTGGGGGAGGTAGTAGTGGAAATGTTGAGTATTTTAGAAGTGTTCTGGAGGACATCTAACACAGTTTTTATGTTATTCAGCTAATGCTGGTAACTGCACTTTGTCTCTCTAGCAACCTCTGGAGGAGATTTCGAGCTGTAGCAATCAACACAGACTGTGACTTACTTGGAAAATACAGTATCAGACCGTAAAGGGTAAATATGTAATGGAAAATACAGCGTAGACAAGTAAAAGAATTATCAAAGAGACCAAAAAAAGCATAATATGTTAGAAGACACTGAAATAATCTTTTTGAGCTCATTATTTTAAGATCACAGATAAAGTGACTCCAAAATGGTATCAGTTTAATGTGCACTGGCAGAACCCAATTGGCAGTTCTTTGGATTGGCCACAGACAGCGTATGAGAGGATTCGCCGTGCTGCTGGTGCCTTCAAACAGAAGCTCTTCAGACTGGCAGCATGGGAATACTCCCTTTGAACAGCTGAATGATATGCAAAAGATGTAAAAACAGATATAAATGCTAATAATTAAAAACTAAATGAATAATACCCAATGCAGATATTTTGAGAGGGCTGAGAAGGCTTTGACATTCAGAGGCAGTGCCAGCCAGCTGTAATAATCATCTTTAAACACTCCCAGAAAGAGGGAAGACATTATTAGCATTATGGAAACAAAGCAAGTACCCCATGGACAAATGTGTGTTTCTATAATAAAAGCTTCTGTAGCAAAGCTTCTGTAGTAAACTGAAATGCATATGCAGTTGAATCTCATTGCTCTGAATGAGCAAAGCAACATTACATTTATTGCTCTGAAGAGACCCCACTGGAAACATATGGCCTTTTATCCAAGTCTAGCCAGACCAATAAACTTTGAAATACCATAGCTGTGTTTGTTACTTTATGGGCAACAGTGTATTAAGAAATAAATATTTTTAGCATTGTATTTTTATAAAATGGAAAACATTTAATCTCCTTTGGAACTACCTAGGTAAAGTTTTGCTTTCTTTTGACAGTGCATGCTCCTCAGATGAAAACTTTTGCTTAAATTAATATAAAATAACAAAAAAACAAATTAAACCACTGAAATAATTTATCTTGAAAACTGTGAATTAAGCATGCTTTGTATGAGCTCTGAGATAAGTTTGATTTATGAGTTTGCTGTACAATTGTGTCAGGGATATCTGCCCTACAACTTTTTGGCATGTGTTCCTCACCCCACTTGGTCTTCCAGTGTGTGGTGAGTACCAACAGCTTCTGCAGGTGCTCTGGTCTGTTCCCAGCCACCACACAGCTCTGCCCACTGCTACAAACACTCCAGGTAAATTTTTACCACCTTGGACATAACTCCCCAAAAATACTCTCAGACTACAGGTTACCACTGCCACACTTTTTTTGATTCTTTTTTTCATATATGTTGGTACCTACATTATAAGTCTACTCTTCAAAGCCAAAAGTGCCAGATGAAATGTGAAGGCAGATATCAAAGGTAAAGCCTGGCTGGTGTTTGAAATCTCACTTGCTTTCTCCTTCAAATGCAAAGAGGTCCAATAAAACAAGCACAAAACACAAAATAAATAAAAATGACTGGTGGATGACTTATGTTTTCCAGGCTATGAATTACAACAGAAGCAGAATCCAATATCAAAATGTTACTATCATGGTGACCGGAAAGAAAAGTAAGATTCACACTGTTAACTCTAATTGTATATAGATTTTAGGCAGCTCTTTCTCTAAAAAGAGAAACAGGCATGTCCACCAGAAAAGTCCAAACCCAAGTGTGCCCAGAGGCTCTGAATTTTATTGACACTTAAAATATGAATTGACATCCAAACCCACAGATCTAACATACACGTGCTGGTCTGATAGAAAGATAACATATACAGCATATTAGGGAACAAAACCTGACTTTATAGCATCATTGGTGAAATAAAAAACCCACAGACCAAAAATGAAATCATCTCCAAAACCTGGGAAGAACTGTGGGTATGTTTTGGTGTTGATCTTATCCTTGCCAATAAAACGATCATGTCACATAAGCAGTAAAAAGAAGCACAACTATGTCATGTTTTCTTACGTTATCTAGGGATTTCTTGACTGAGAAGTCACTAAGAAAATCACACCATAGCTGATCGATGGCTGCAGCACAAATGTCACAGCATTAATAACTTCTCGCTTAAAGCTGAGAACTTTGGACTGTGTATGAAGTACAACACTGTGGTAGAAACCCCCTGGTCTGCAAAGTCCTTCCTCCAGCAGAGAATGACATGTCTGGTTATGCAGATTGTGGAGAGCATGGGGACAGGAGATGGAAAATCACCTCATGGCCCCTCTTTCCAAAGCTTAATTTTCAAGCTCATACTTTACTTTCTGACTATACTACCACTGGGAAGACAGAGAATGCATGCCATTTCCTGGTCTGTGGCCCAAGCTACTGTGATGAGGACAGACAACCACTGTCTGCGACATAGGTAGATATTTCTGCTTTGTGGTATTTCCTTAGCACTAGCACAAGCCTCTTGCTGCTGATGTTCAGCCCTCTCTCATGCAGCTACATGAAAGAACCCCAAACAACTGGGACCCAAAATAACTGTTTTCATTTTTGGAACCTAGTAAGATGAAATGTTTTAATAAAATATGGCCAGGAATAAGAAAATTAGGAGGAGCAGCCATACTGGGAAGCAGTTGTGGTACAGGGGTTGCCATATAACAGAGCAAATACACAACAGAAGAAAACTGAAGCATAGTATCTTGACATTGATCTCAGAAATATAAACCACTATCCTTCCTTTGAAAAAAATTAATTATATTTTTAGGAAGGCAAAACAAGGGAAAAAGAAGAGGGGGCTGAGGCCAGGGCTGACTCAAATCCAAACAAAAACCCCAAATCAACGCCAGCATTTTTTACTGTTAAATTGATAAAATGCATAAGAACTCACTGCTGTGAAAACTTACAGCTTGCTAGGTCAGCAGACCGCAGACAGCAATCTACCAACGGGATACTCTGAGATTTTTCTTTTCTCTTCCAGCAGTTGAGGACACACATGGATACTTGTACATTGCCTGAAGTATAAGGGAGCCACAGCTCTTTTCAATTTACATTGTGCCTTCCAACTCTAGTGAGACCTGCAAGGTTAGCCAGCCTGGGACACCCAGAAAAGTTCCTGCATGCAATATTCAGCTGAGTGCTGGGAATGGGCAGGGAGGCTTGCAGGGGCCCTCCAAAATGGAAGGGTTTGCCTGTGTGCAAGTGACAGTTCATGCTGAGGAAAACAAAGGACAGGAGAAGCACATCTGAGGATGTGGCAGCCTCACCTAGAGTGGGAGCACTAGGCGGTTCCTATTTAATTGTTTTTGAAGTTTCATGCAGATCCAAGTATAAACTAGCAATTCACAAAGCAAATAAAGCACCTTCCAGAGGTATCTTAAAAATGCTTTCAAGGCATTTTCCTGCTGCAGGCATGATTTCTTCTTTTGATCAAACCAGACTGCTCAGGCCTAACACTGTCCCTTCAATTCTGGCTTCCCTTCCTCCTTGGAAGTGTGTGCGTTCAGCAGGCACCATCACATCCAACAGCACAATACTTTCAAGACAGGACATTCATACTTCAGGTTGGCCATATTGCAGCTTTCCATTTTGTAGCTGCAGTCCTTAGAGCCCAAATTATTTTGTGTCCCCTGGAATTTTCCAGGGATTTATGCTGCTTAGAGACAACTTCAGCTCTTACTGCAATTCACAACAGCATTTCATAGACTTAATAAAAGCCAACTGACTCTGAAGGCTGAGCTAGGACTGCACTTGGATCACAGGGAAGGTGGAGGTGTGTGTGCTAGGCTGAAGTTTTGGATGTGGCACCTAGCAGGGTGAGATTATAGAGCCAGAAAAAGGCATTAGCATTAACTGTAAATGCACAGGACATAATTCTACTTTCCAAGGAACAGAAAGAGGATCTGAATGGCACCCTCAATATTCAAGACTTCCTGAGTCAACTGAGGACGCACTTCACCTACTAGAGGAGAGCAGCACAGCACTATACCTCCCATTGCCAGGCCAGACTATCCAATCCAAAATGCTCCCTTGCCTACTTAGGACATCTTTATAATTCCTGTATGCTACAGAGGCAGTGCAAAGGTGCCCTGATTGAATCCTCTCCTTACTGAAGTTTCCTATGGCTTGAAGACGGTATTGATTGCAACAATCAGCCTTCTCCTTGCTTCTTCAGGATAGCCAGATTCATATTCTAGCATCTAAATAGTATTATTATTTTTATTATAGGTGCTTATTTTATTTTGGGATTCAGAAAAATCCCTTTTATTTTGCATTGTGAATATTAACATACTTTTGTAAATGAAAATCCATAGTCATTTTCACATGACGAAACCTAGATATCACTGCAGAGAGCTTGCCTGGTATATGTAATGACTACAGGAAATTTCATCTATCGATATGGTCTTTTGTGCTAATATTCCAGATCTCTAGAGAATTTTCTGAACTGACTTGGAGGACTAAAAAGGTCTCTAAAGTATCTCCAGTGCTCTAGAAGGCCCAAGGCAGCATTTCCAATGCTAGAAGGTGAACAAAGGTCCGTATTAGCCTGTAAGCTAGTGTGTGATGACTAATGGTGGTATTGTGAGATGAAAACGTAGTGTACAAGACAACGCTCAGATAAAACAGATTCTGACTTATCTGGAAGGTCTAAATAATTTAAAAGCACAAAGCATACATAGCTAGCCTGCTAGAATGAGTAAAGCACATCCTGCTGTGAATAAGAACATCTACAGTTTAATGTTTTGGACTACAAGATATCGGAGGGTTCAGAGAAGCACAAGGATAATAAATTAATACTTGCTCATAGTAGCAAGAAACAGAAGCAGTTCTGGAGTACTCAAGTATTTCTATCACAGTGGTCTCCTGAAACTCTTACCAAGGCTGAAGTCTTACCCATATGGCAGCCTCAAGGATGGTTTCATTTAAACAAATTCATTGTGAGACAGACAGTCTGTCACATACAGGCTGGCTTGAGAGGTACTGTGATCTTGGACAAGACAATACAAAAGTAGTAGGAGCTATCAATTCCTTCGAAGTTAGGGAGGCCCTGCCTCTCGAAGTTAGAGAGACCTTGACAAATTAGGGAGATGGGCAATCACCAACCATATGAAGTTCAACAGAGGAAAGTGGTGGATTCTACACCTGGGATGGGGCAACCCTGGATGTAGGCACAGACTGGGGAATGAGAGGCTGGAAAGCAGCACTGCAAAAAGGTATTTGGGGGTCCTGGTCAACGACAAGTTGAGTTTGAGTCAGCAGTGCCCTGGCAGCCAGGAGGGGCAACCGTGTCCTGGGGGGCATCAGGCACAGCATCGCCAGCCGGGCAAGGGAGGGATTGTCCTGCTCGGCTCTGCGCTGGGGCAGCCTCACCTTGAGTCCTAGGGGCTTTTTGGGCACCACAATATAAGAACGACATTAAGCTGTTATAGAGTGCTCAAAGGAGGGCCACAAAAATGGTGAAGGGCCTTGAGGGAAAGCCATGTGAGAAGTGGCTGAGGTCACTTGGTCTATTCAGCCTGGAGAAGAGGAGACTGAGGGGAGACCTCAGTCTACAAGTTCCTCATGAGGGGAAGAGCAGGAGCAGACACTGATCCCTTCTCTGTGGGGACCAGTGACACGACCTGAGGGAATGGTCTGACGTTGTGTCAGGGGAAGTTTAGAAACCAGAAAAAGATTCTTCCCCCAGAGAGTGATTGGTCACTGGAACAGGCTCCCCAGGGAAGTGGTCACAGCACCAAGCCTGACAGAGTTCAAGAAGCACTTGGACAACACTCTTGGGCACATGGTGTGATTCTTGGGATGTCCTGTGCAGGGCCAGGAGTTGGACTCAAAAATCCTTGTGGGTCCATTCCAACTCAGCTTTTTCTGTGATTCTGTTAAGTATCAGGCTACAAATGGAAGACTATTTACTCTCTCCTGTCCTAGTATTTTACTCCATTATCATTCCCAAAACCTCCAAAACCTATAAATTCTGGCATTCCTTCAGTATAAAGAGCAGAGAATATTTTTATGCCTCTCCTGTCCCAGATCTGTACCTTCCAGCTCCTTTGGTCTCTCCCAAGGAAGAACTGCCATGTGCCTCCCTTCTAAACCTTTTTTTCCCCCTTGAGTCTACCTGCCAGACACTAAAAGCCTTACTCCATGACTCACTCTTCTGAACAGCTCAGAGATGGGCAGTTCTATCCTTGAAGCTTTCCAAGTTGCCCTTATGCTACAAGTAAGTCTAGCCAGTCCTCACAGAAATGGACTATCCTGATCATCAGACACTCTCCGTAAGACATCAGTGAAGTAATTTGCCAGGGATGTACAGCAGTCTGCCCACTGGTGCTTTACTTACAAGCTCATGTTGATCATTAATGATGATAGGCACATAAGGGTTTCTAACTAAATAATGTACTGAACAAAGTTACTATATTCTGTCCCTGGCCCTCACCTCCTAAAAACCTCTGCAAAAATGATGAATAAAAGAACCTCTTAAAGTAAATATGAAATTCTTTGTATTTAAAGTTTCAGCTGTGATTTGATATGTGTTTTAGTGAGTTGTAGTACATAAATATTTTTATAGAATCATTACCTTAAGAATGTGTTCCTCCCTTTCTTGTTCAAAACTCCCTTAGAAAAAAATACAGTTTTTCCTGTTAAAGATAAAATAAGGGATTTATGATTTAGTGAAAACTTCACAAAACTCCTGTGATGTAGTTAAGATATTATTTGTGTTTCCAAAGTGAAGCTGCACATGAAGTAGCATGAGCTGGTTATTTTTTAATTTTTAAATCCAATTAATTGTTCTAGTTACAGTACCACTAATTTTTATCTAGCTGATTAACTAGAGAATAATCCAAATACATTTCAAATTATAAATCTTTCATGATTTGGGAGATTTTATACTAATGTACATTTGACAGTGCTAATTTAAAGCAAATATCAAGCTTGATTAAACATTCCCAAGATAAGAAGGATAAACGATTGAATTATTTTATAGATTTAACTACTATTGATATGATGTTCTAAACAGAAATATTTTGATGTTCGTCATTAATTTTTAAAAATAATTCTTTGGGAAAGAGCCAAGAAGGACTGGAGAAGTAGGTCAGAATGTATGCACAAAACATTTGTATTCTTTACTATATAAACACTAATTTATTTATTGAAATAATACACTGTTAATTATTTATTAAAGAAATTACAATTTTGTTGAGCTTCCCTCTGATAGAAAAAAAAATCATTAAAATGTGGCTAATGCAATGGGTTGTTTCACATCTCTGCCTCCCAACTGTTTGCCAAGTGTTTATTGGCAAATCACTATCTGTTAAAACATAATCTGCATCAAGGCATCCTGCAAGCAAGTGAATTACAAAGTGTTTTAGTAAGGTTTAAGTACGTTAAAAATAGTCAGCATTCCCCATCACATCTCCCCATATGTGGGAGACTATATATATATATATGTATATATATAATTTTAGGCAACACTTTTCTGGAATTGTTGTTAAGGAAGGTGAATTTCACAATACCCCTGGCTATTTCCCCAAATCCAGGCTTTTAAAAATGCAGATATATCAAACAGCATTAAGTAATGTCAGAAAAAGAGAGAAAAAGCTCTTTGTGAGAAGTGACATTACACACATAAAGTTTTCTTTTTTTTTCCATTTTTTTTTTAAACCAAGGAACATGGCCAATTCACCAAAACTGTCTGAGCACAACCTCTCATCCATCGAGAAATTAGTTGACTTCATGCAAACACTCATGTAAACAGAGAAAGTAGAAGCTTGAAAATACCCATTACCAATAAAAAATTGAGCACATGTTCCCTGCTGGAGAGTAAGCAGAACCCATAGTCAACAACACGGAAATATGCGCCAGCACGTTATTCTCCAAGGCAGTGTTGTAAATGAGACAGTGTCCAGGGATGACTTGCCCATACTAATCTCAGCTGGCCTCTCTAGTTAATACATTTAAACAAAAATGTAGATTTTCTGGAATCTATTACTATGCTTGTTTAATTTGGGCAAGGGGGTAGATAGCTATTTTTCTCCTGTTTTCCATATGATGCACTTAAAATGAATATATTTTTCTATTGATGTAATTTCATTTTCTTTCATTAGTTCTACTGCAAAACAAGCAATATTGTGTCCAGCTAGTGCATTAATAGATATAACATGAAATTGGTTAATGCAACATACTTTTCTCTCAATATCTCTTACAGCGCAAAACAAAATAAAGTACAGTGGATTTAGTTTACTTTTCCTTTTTCCAATGGTAGGAACTGAGTCAGTGGAGGAGAATGCAGAGTAGGTTGCTTTTGGGCCAGACTTATTTATTCTTTCTTCTATTGAAGAGTCTGGTTACATGTATGTTGCTAAACTTCATTGAACCACTTTGCAAGTGGCAATAAATCAAAATATATGCTAAACTCCAGATAGATTAGACCTACTGCATTTCCCTCATCTAAGAAATCAGTTATCAAAGAAACAGATCAGTTTAGTCTGGGAAGACATCCTTTTGGAAGGTGCATGTTGCGTTTTGTGCATTACCCCTTCTTCCTTAGTTTCTCTCTCAAGACTTCCCCTATAGCCTTGTATTATACTGGAACTGGACTACTTTGGGCTCCAGTGTTTAAGCTACCCTATGTCCCCACCAACGTCTAAAACACAAGGGCTCTATTTGCTGATCCCTGTCAGGAGCTTGGTCACTCCACCTGACAGATGCACTCAGATCACGGCCACTGTACCTGCACTGTCATGCGCCTGGTTATTTTTGGGATAGAAATGGTTAGGCCTATATGATGCAATTGCACTGGGATTTTAGCCTTAATTTTAGCCTGGATACTCTAATTTACAGTCTATCCTCACATCCCATAGCCAGCACATCTGTCATTATGAAAAATAATACATTTGATTTAAATTTGATGCCACAAATGAACCATTTTATTCTTGACCCCCTGTTCATTGCACTATGGTTGAATGTCTTCCTCTATGCTCTCTTTTGTACTTATACATACATGGCTGGGGAAAAAAGAAAAACACTCAACTTTTTGCTGTTTCAATTTACATGGTCTAATTCTAATTTTGACAGTTACCTCTACTTCTCTGGTTCCTGGACTTTCAGACATATATTACCCTCTCTCTCATTGAGCAAACCCTTTATTTCTTCTGCCCTTTCAGAAGTGTTTTTTTATCCAGTCAGCTCTGGAGCCATTCCCTACAAGATTTTCCCCTTGATTAAGATGCATGTTCCAGACAATTTTCACACCTTTGATTTAAAGAAATTTCACGCCTTCTCCATATTAAAATCCCTAAGCTCTTTAATCCGGTTGACCTCATTAACTAGTTCCCTTAATTTTTCGAAGTTTATCTTTTTGAAATTGAGATCCTTTACAAGCTTGGTTGCAGCTGTGCTGGTGGGGGTGGTGGCTGCATTGCAGTGCAGCTGCTGTGCTGACATGTTGGTTGGTGCACATGCTGCACCCTGTGGTGCTAATGGGAAAGGATGCAGCCACCTACCCCCAAGCTACTGCTCTTCTGCTTAATTAAGCTGAATAAATTGATGATCATTTGATACTAAGTTATTTTCTACCAGCCCTTTCTTTATGCCCCCATTGGAAAAACCCAAGATACAACTGAATTATTTGTTGCCTGGATGGAAGAGGACTCTTGTCAGTATTACTGATACTTCTAGCCTGCTGTATTACTTTGGTCATGACTGTAGTGTTTTTATTTATTTGGTTTTATCTTCAAAGCCAGGTTTTACCCTATGCTTTAAAGGACGGTTCAAGCACCTCTGTAGTTGACTGTATAATCAGGGAAATTTCTTCCTTGCCTGTGACAGAAGTCCATTGTTTTATGACCCAGGTCACTGAGGGATTGTATTAGAAGCCATTCAAAGTGCAAGTTTTCATCAAAATAATGTGGTGTTTGGAACTGAAAGGTGACTTTTACTGCCGACTTCCATTCTACCTGCTGATACTGAGAAAGCATGTCATCTCCTCAAGAACTGAATGCTTACAAGATTCTTAAATCTAGAGATACACAAATAGACACTCACATCATACAACTAGAAGACAGGAAGTTTTGTTATTGCACCTAGGTCTTCCTAAGAATCGAGAATGATTCATTCTTGCATATTCTGTACTTTCAAAACCTACATGTTGCAAGCAAAGGGGCCTTTGTTGTTTCTCTTGGGAAGCTACTGCATATCTTAGAAGGTCTTCAACAAGATTTTCACTGGTCTTTAGCAATATTTTTCCTTTCTTAACTTGGTCTCAGCCTTCCAACTGTGGGCAAGAAAACACAGCTTGAGTACTTATGGATATACCTATATAATAATGGTAATTATTATTAGACATCAGAAAGACATCACCTCACAAACTTCCCTTCCTCTTCACTAACTTTTAAACGTTTCAGCCACTACGCATATGTGTTTGCTGGATCACACTTGGGAAGTGGGAACGTACACCATCCATTAACTGTCAGGCTCCCCTATGTTAGATATCAGCCCCAAGGGAATAACTAAAACACAGCAAAGCAAACCTAACAGCAAAATGAAATGCACTTGTGAACTTGCCTGTGAAGATGGGCACACAGTTCAGTGGGTATAGCCCTGTGTTGCGAAGAACAGGAAAGTGGCATGTTGTCTTTTATGTGGGGCGAGCAAACAAGAACATTTGTGTGTTGCTGCTGCTCTAATTCTGTGAAGTATAATGAAAGATAAAAGTACACAAGGCAGAGCATGTGTCTCCTAGGCACAGTCATGCTGTGGAGAGAAGTAATTTATCCCTGCTGGGTACATCCATCATAATCCAGAGTCTGGAAATATCTGTTATTAGAGTGCATTCATTCCAGAGCTTACACTATGTATGTTTGCTATTTAAGTTGATCTGCTGCAATGATGGTGTCAATTAGTTTCTGAGATCCCTTCATATGATTTTGCCAGTAATGAGCATGTTCACCTATATAAAGTTAACAAAATAATATCACAAATGCGGGCAAGTGTGAAAGTTGACCCTGTGCTTCATCATAGCTCAGAGCCTGAGCCAAAATAAAGCAAATTAGAAGAAAAATGGCTCCTAAATTGGAGTCAATGCCTTCCTCACCTGTAACCCCTAAAAATTCAGATGCAGACATCTTGAAGTTTAAGATGAGATGTATTCAGAATTTAGCTAATCTTACCTATTAATGATTTACCAGAAATCATTAGGAGTCTTGGGCAACTAAGTGATTTTACTTGACAGCTCTGTGGGAAATAAACATGCTAATATTTACTTCTTAGTTATGAGCTACATTTGAAGACAGGCAAATTTATTTTCTCTCTTCTTTTTTAGGTATGTCTTGTTAAAAGTTTTTTAACAGGATCTCAATAAGTTTAGATCTCAACTTATGCCATGAAAGACAGTAAAAAAACTGAAGACTGAAACACAAAATTTATGGCTTTAGATACCCTTATATCAGGAAAGCAGTGTGAATTTAATTAAAAACAAAAACTAAAAAAAATCATGAAAATGTTAAGATTTTGAAGCAGAAAGAGAAAAAAATAACCCCTGATGTCCATTAAAAAATAGACACAAATGAAAATTCCCACTTGTCTTTTTGCATGATAGAAGTGGAGGGAAGAATTAAGTGCAAGTAACAGTGGGGGAAAAAAGTGATACATATCAGAAATTCTGAAAGCATAGGTGCTCATCAGGGCCAAAGGCTCCCACCTGTGCCTAGCAGCAAAGAGGAAGGTGGCATTGACTTCAGCTGGGGAAGTGCTTAGGAGGGAAATGCTGGTTCTTGAGAGTGGCCATTCCTTGCAGCTCTGAATTTGCAGGGCTCGGGGAATGAGTGATCAGCAGAATGGGGACAGTGTCAGCACTGGGAGCTACCAGCTGGAGATTATTCTCTGAAGCACAGTGTCCTCTTGCCTGCTCAACAAAACAAACCAATCAGCATCAAAATTATTCTATTTTCTCAATTCCTGGGACTCAAAGTACAGTCAGCCTCTTCAGATCCATTCCGGCCCGTTGTCCAGTGATCCAAATGTCCCAACAGCAGAAGTCTCGTACCCAAATAAAAATGTCCTAAATCATGCTGGTGTTTTCTTTAATGTACAGCTGTGCTTTAATGCTGACTCTGAGTAGAGGAAGTGTTCATGAAGCTAAGGTTTTGATAAAATTATTAATATTTTTGGTTTGTCAGTGTAGGGATAAGCATACCCAATAGTTAAATAAACAACTGAATATTCTACCACAGCTTTTAAATAATCATTAAATAAAACAGAGCTAGCACATTGCTGTGAGCAAACTAATCTTTCTAACATGACTTTTAAACAACTCAGTAAATCACTCTTCAGTAATTTCTTTATCTAACTGACTCAGTATTCTTGATAGATTCCTGATAGCCCTAAGAAATATTTGATCAGTGGGTTGCCTATGTGTGCAATCTTTACTTATTTGCTACACTAGTTTATCTCATTTTTTCCTAACTGAAACCCCATTTTATTATTTCATTGTGAAACATTTTCTCCATGCAAAGGGTGAATTTATTAGATGTCTCAGACTCCTTCAGCTCTCGGATGGATTCAGTCTTCTGTGGTGATTATGTGACAAATTAGACAAGACAAATATCTTTGCCTGGTACTGCATAGTGGCTAAATATCTATGTAGTATAGGAGCAGTCATGAAGTCCAGTCTTTAAAATAAAAGTATTGCTTACATTCCCATTTATAGTGAGGAGGAGGAGCTGGAGTGAGGGGTGTGTGGGTTATAGTGTTGCACAGTTTGCAAGTCAGCATGGCTAAAGCCTTTTCGGAGACATCAGTTTTTAAAAGAACTGCCGAGATGCAAACAAAAGTCCCTTGTGGTTAAATTCCCAAAGTGTCTAAGCAGGTTAACTCTTTGAGTGATGTAAGATTTCCAGCCACTAGAGATCAAACAAAGGGACAAGCCTGCGGCTTTGTGCACACACAGTGTGTTGGACTTTGGCCCTACAACTTTCTAATGACAACATTCTAATGCCTTAAAGTGGCTACCCCAGGGTATGTCTCCTGTGTGTCAGGAGAAAGGTTAATGTTGCATGTGGTAGTTTCTGTCCTCTGTCAGTCCTTAGCAGTTTATTTTCACTAAAATTAAACAAAATCGGCATCCAATTAATGGCCCGAGTTTCAGATGGCCTCTGACATTGTTCATGTTAAGAATTAAATATAACTGCACTGTTAAATCTAATATATCATTGATCAGGGAGATCCAGAGGGAACTTATTTACTGGAAGGTTGGTTAAGATTAAGGTTAAGTTGCAGCATTTGCATAGTTTATTCTTAAAAATACAATATATCCTCAAAATTATTTAGAAATTTTAGTATCAAGTTGCACACATGAAATACAAAGATCCTTAAGAAATGCCTTGCTTCTAAAACTCAGAATACCAGAATAAGTAAATATGTGAATATTATATAACATTTTTCTACACTCATGTCACTAAAACAAACCCACTTCTAAAGTGCTCTGTTACATTAGTGAAGTTAGAAAGTGATTAAGGACATGGATTCATGGTTTTGGTTACATTCCAAAACCTACATTTCTTCATTAATTACATAGCTGCCACTGTGAAGTCATTAATAATAAAAATATTAGTTAGCTAAACATCCACAGGGTTATTTACCTTTTAAAAGAAAAATGTATGGATGCATAGGATTTAGTTAACTGAAAATCACTCATTCGTATCAGTCAATAGAGCTTTTGATATGAAAAGGTGCTCCTGAATGAAGGGGGCTGCATCCATTGTCTAAAATAGGGTAAAATCACAAGCAAAACCTGAAACTTCTACTTCATTTTCGTTTTGGTAATTAGTAATTTTAGTTCTAAGGTTCTTTTCTGATATATTTTATTTCAAACAAAAGAAGAAATTAATGGAAATCCCAAGTTGTTAAGAAAGGAACAACCCCAGTAATCAAGCTTAGTTTTCCAAATGAGGTTATCAGTCTCAGATGTTTTTCTAGAGCTCCCACTGGGCAGATTTCAATATTGCATCATCTGAAGAACTCAACCACAAAAAAAAAAAATCACTTCTAAGGGAAATCCACAAAATATGTCCTACTGCTTGCAGTGCTTTCAGTTTTTTCAGTTACTCCCAAATCTTGTGGTATTTGTCCCTTTTTCTTAAGACCTGTGCTTCAGACATCATGCTACATATGTGTATTCATTTGCACTCATACAGGTAATTTTCTGTGTTCTGTTCCTTCTTCTCTTTGAAAAATAATCTGAAAAATATGAGCTGCAAAGGCTCATGAACTGACTGCAAATAAAATATGCTTATATTAAGAAAAAGTATTAAATAAAAAGAAATAGCCAGTTCCTGATTTGTGACTGTCAGTGCTTTTCCACCTCTTTTTTGCTGTGGAGAGACAAGTTAAAAATTATCCCAGTATTTTTAGAGTTGTACCTGAATTATCCCAGTATTTTTAGATTTGTACCTGACAGCTTAGTTTTCTGGGTGCAGATATTGAACCCCAAATGAAGAAATTTGCTGCATGTCTGCAGCACTTCACATGTCCAAGAGATGCTATATTCATGAGAACTGCCAGATGCAATTGCTTTGCAGGCTGTGGCTTGTTGAGCCTGATGTTTTCTGATGGTAGAAAAGCAATCCTGAAGGCCGAGGCACAGGAAGGCTCGCAGATTGGTGGAGTCAGCAGAGGCTTAGGAAGTGTGAGCACACGAGCAGAATGAGAGAGCATGGCGTGCTCATGCCGTCATCCAAAATTACTGGGCACCACCATCTTCTCCAATGGTCTTTGCAAGGGGTGAATGGTTGTGACTCTTAATTCTCTGCTGCCATCTCAGTGCTAGTTTGCCTGTCCTCCTTGGATTTCATGTCTATCAATTTTCACAAAAGATGAAAAATTGATGATAAATCTTGAATCTGGACCACTGCCATTTTGTTTGGCAGTTCCAGCACTGGATTCTAACACAAATCAGTTTCTTCTTTACACCAACTATTCTAAATGTATATCTCTCTATCTACAGAGAAATAGAAAAGAGAAAGAAAACCCAACAAAACAACAGACCTAATAAAGTTGATATTCTACAACAAAAGTAACGCCCTTAATAGCAACACTAATACAATAAAATCCATATATCCTTTTCTTTCTTCATGATCAGATCATCATCACATCAAAAATTTCATTGTGGCTGTGTTTATAAAATTTGTTTGACATTAAGATCTTCAGAGATGTTATGTGAGGTTGTGTCAAAAGGACAAAGAAACATTAAACATGCTGTCTTTGGCAGAATGAGTTCCAGCTTTTACAAATCTATTTCAACTAGGCTTTTCATTTCAAGGAAGAGACAGATTTTAATTCTGACATGTCGAGACCTCATGCATCATTACATTTACAGTTGCATTTACTACTGCAAAGCTATTGCTACTACAATAGAATAATAAACTTCTAAACAACAACAACAACAACAACAACAACAACAAAATCCAGAAAAGGGTTATTTGACAGGGCAAGTATCACATTTATTGCTATAGTGCACCTTAAACAAATTTGTTCCTGTGATGTGGTATACAATCACTACAATGTGGTATACAAATACAGGTCTCAGCTTAAAATACCCAAATCCTGTAATAGTACTGTAGGATGAAGCATAGAAATATTACTCGTGTACATTTTTAGCATAAATATACTTTTTTGCAGAAAGTGCCCATTTCAAGATTATTCTTCCATAAAACACCTAAATCTCACCTGACTCTGAAAAACACAGTGATGTTAAGTCTAGATGGTTTAAATGAATTTCACTATGTAAGTAAAAGCTCTTGAAGAAGCAGCGTTATGATGAGAACTGCAGTAATTTTTGGAGACATCTCTTACACACCTAAATATTCCAGATAGGTCGGAGCATCCTCTTGGATGGCATGATAATAGTTGACAGAGCACACCAGTTTTAGTACAGCAGCAGAAGCAAGCAGATTCACAAGCAAAGGCCAGACTGAGGAGATGATAATGTATATTACTTTGTTTATTGCAGCTAACCCAATATGCTTGCAGAAGGAATTATAGTTTGTCAAAAAGATATACAATATCTGCCCTTTCATGTTTTCAGCTATTTAAAAATAACAAAATTCAGTGCCGTTTACTTTTCAACAGAAAATAAATGAAATCTAAAGTTATGGGTGTTTTTCATTAGCTGTTAGATACAGCGGCTGTGCCAGAAACCATTATCTAGTACATTTTGCTTTCCAGATAAAACTTTCAAATGCTTACATTTCATTGCACGTTGGTTGATTGGATAATTTGAACATCAAAGGAACCTTTCATTTAATTTAAGCCGAAAAGTTGTCTTTTGCTTTATTAACTTTCGATCAATAAACAAGCAATTTGGAAATGTAATCAGGAAATGCTTCCAATTGGCTGACAATGTATCAAAGCCAGTGCTTGAAGGCAAAAGCAAGCTGTAACAAGCAGTTTATTACCAGTAGCTGTTACTGACATTAGTCAAAACCAAGAAAGATAAAATGGAATAAGAAATGTAATGCTGGAAGAGCCTTGGGCGCTGTGTTCTCTTCTTCCTTTTGAAAACTGCAAGCCTGTCTTTGATATGATAACAAATATAAACTGTTTAAAAACACCAAATGCAGAAAAACTGAGACTAGCCTGTCATGGAGTTAATCCATTCTAGAGTGACATACAAATAGTGTAACATCCAGCGGATATATGTTATGGAAATATTTTGAATTGGATTTACATGTAGTGAGCAAATTGGAACTTTTGATTTTATGTGATATTGTAATGTACATGTTCTCATATTAACTGAGTGTAATCCTATTTGAAGATAATGAGTTCTCAATAGGCTCTCCAGTCTGAGACTGCATCAGAACATTTTGATTTTGGCTGGAGAAGGTCCAAAAGGACTTAGAAAAAATCCTTAGACTTGGGGGTACCCCTCATTCCTGAGGGGAATTTGCATATTTTTTTGGCCAACACATCATCCATAAAACTAACTGAATGGTGAGGTTTTCTAGTTTGTTTTGACAGTGTACTATTTGTTTTGCTTCGTGCTGTCTATAGCCCAAAGCAGAACACTGGGCTGAATTTCAGCTCTGTTTTATTGAGCATGTCACTGAAAGCATCGTGTAGTTATTTCACAATCATCCGTACATATTTTTAACTCAATTAGCAATAAATATAAAGGAAAGAAAGGAAAATGTGTTTGACTGGAATGGATGTGAGAGGTGAGTAATGAGCATACTGTAACAGATTTAATTTCCCTGTTCTACAATGAAACAAAGTCACGGAGACTTAGCACAAAGGGATTCAAGAAAAGAACAAAGAGAGAAAATGTTTTGGCTGCTTTGTGAAAGTTCTGTGTGTTGGCACACTGGGCATGCTGAGCACATCACAAGGCATGCTGACACACAAGTCACATATTTCATCACCTCAGAGGGAAGCAATATTCTTATGGTAGAGAATTATTTATCTGATTCTTCCAGTTAACTGTTTTACAGGTTTCATGAAAGTACTTAATATGGAATTATAACCATAGACGTATAAAAAACATTAACAGGTCTTAATTTCATCTCGTTAGAGCACTCCAGTAGTGCCTTAAAATTCTCTTTACCCTGGGGCCTTGAAACCTGGACACTGGTTACACAGACGATGCATCTGTTGGGTGTGCTGCTAGTCCTTCCTCAGGCATGGACAGCAGTTAGGTCAGGGCTTTAGTCCTCACTGCTTGCCTCTTTAGACTCCACATCCCTCGATAACCTTACCCTTGACCAGTATTATGATTTTTCTTGAATTCCACCATATTTGGCATATTTGGAATATTTGACTTGGAACCATTGCGGAGTACTGAGGAATTCCAAGTAGCTGTACCTTATATAACTAGACCTTCTAGAAACTGTAGTCGTACTAATGGTCACTATTTATAAGCTTGGAAACATTAAAACTGGTATGTTCTGGCAATAAAAAAACAAGCCCAGAGAAATTAAAATATCATGTTTGAGGAAATTAACCAGTGTAAGTACACAGGTGCCCATACCACCTTATGCCAGTTGAGATCCCATCTAAAGTTTATTTGCATAAGTTCCAGTATCGTTCTTGTAATATATTTGAACCCAGAACATTTGGTGCTAAGGGACAACCACCCACAGAACTCAGACAGTAATTCTTGCGTCAAGCATGTGTACCTATCACTCCACCAAAGTTTCATGTCATCAGTCACGTACAGAGAAATCTTCATACTGATATGGTGACATGAATAGATGTGTTTAAGTGATTTCTTATTCGTCAGCCAAAATTAAAGGGGAGAAAAAGAAAACGCATTTAATTTACAGGTAATTGCCATTATCACAATATTTTGCCCATCAAAATGAATTTAGCCAGCCTTCACATCCATATTAAAGTCTGGGAGAAATACTATAATCACTCTGTTACATCATACCAAAAGTCATTTCAGTCTATTCCTTAATGCTTTACTAATATTTTAAAAAACCCCAATCAACTAATGTCATAGGATAAGAAGAAGAGAAGAACTTGTACCTGAAAGAAGCAAAAAAGAAAAAATATTTATAATGTCTCTTCTCATATAATTGCACTCAAAATGACTTCTGCTTCATTGCAGGAAGGGTCAGGCACCAGAGTATGAATAGTCTGTCAGAGAGGAAAAAAAAGAACTAATACATTTAATATTCTGTGGAGCAGGGTGAAAAAGATATGTAAACAACAAATGTAATTTTCCTGTGAAAGGAGCAACGAAAGTTTTGCTTAATTCTGGGTTAATGAAAGTGTTTTGTACAATCTGAAATAAATTACTGTTTTCTTATTTGGAATATTTTTTTTCTTTCTCAGTGAAACTAGCTCAATTCTTTCTGAATTTTTTAAGAATTTAAAGATCAACATTTAATAATTAAAAAAAAGATATTTGGAAGTTCCTAAAATTTTTATCTTCTTAAAAAAACCCCAAGAAACAAAAAAATAAAGTATAAATTGTATCTAGAAATGGAAAAACTAAAATACAGAACCAAGAATGTTATCTGAGACTATATCCTGTGTAGTTTATAATTTTTTGATCAACACAGTGCTTTAGAAAGAGTTCAAAAGTGAATATGGGAGTGATAAAATCTTAGCTAATTAGGGTAGGTTAAGAAAAAATAAGGAGTATGAATAACACTGAAATAAAGGTAGGAAGAAATGTGGTTTTTATTAGCTAATTAGAGTAGGTTAAGAAAAAATAAGGAGTATGAATAACACTGAAATAAAGGTAGGAAGAAATGTGGTTTTTATTAGCTAATTAGAGTAGGTTAAGAAAAAATAAGGAGTATGAATAACACTGAAATAAAGGTAGGAAGAAATGTGGTTTTTATGTGCCCTTGAAAAATCATATAATTTTACCCTCACCTATTTCTGTGTGATTAATAGCATATCTGGAAGGCAAGGGATTTGTTGTGAGATATGAAACACTTGTGTCAACCTTACCTGCAAGAAGATGTGCAAGTTACACTATTCAGAGTAGTGGGGGCAAAAATTACTGGCAGTAGTCTCTGGCACTGACATTCCAGTCAGAATGGAATCTTCCTTTTTATTCATATATGTACTTTTAAAAAAAAGCTTATTTCATAACTTTATGCATCTCTAAAGTGATCAATAATTCACATAAGTCTTACTTAATAGTTTCAAAAACTATGCTCAGTCATTCTTCTGAACACAAATTGTCTTATAGTCCTAAGTGTAGGTTTTGGATATTTTGTCAAATTTCCAATGGTACTGAATATCTATATGAATCAAGACTAGCTCATCCCAAAGCAGATATTTGGGGTTTGATTTTGCTGTCTAAACACAAGCATCTATCATCTTTTGATAAGGCTTCTGAGGTTCAGCTAAAAGTGGTGCAGGTGTATCTGCACTACGTCAAGACCATCCTTATTGTCTCGGGCTGAGCACTGAGCTAAATTTAGCTTTCACACTCTAGCTGGTATGTGCTTAGCTAGTTTGGAAAATGAGCAAAGTAAATTTGTGACTTCCTGAAAAATACAAATATATTCTGAGAAATATTCATAACAAAATATGTCTCAAAGTATTAAGTACCTAAACCACAAATCCATCAAGTATTTTTTCTGTAGTTACATGAGGACTTTCTTAGTGAAATGATTTGGTTACAATTACAATACATATAGTGTGTAGATATATATATATACACACACACATACATATATATATATACACACATACATATATATACACACACATAAAAGCACCAGATGTTTACACTGAAGCAATATAAACATTCTATGGTTAATCAAAAGCTGGCTTAAAAACAGCTGTAAGAGTAATATTCATAGGAATGTTTCAGTTCACCATTCCAATATGTAACTCTTTCATGGATAAGATATGAACTAGGATAAGCTATGGACATCTGATTCATTTAGAGCTATGCTATTTGCTTGTCAAATAAAGGTGATTGATGTTTAAATTTAGATGACTACAGGTTATTCCCAGTTTATGTCTCTAACTCATAAAAAAATAGATGATTGAGAAACTATTAGGTATACAAGCTTTTGGTGCAAAAGCAACTATTCTAATTACACCACATATGCCTAGTCTTCTGTAATCACAGAAGAAAATATGATTTGGAATGATACAGTGCTTTATTTTACCATTCTGCTGATTTTGGCACACAATTTTGGTAAAAGTGAATTCCCAGTTTGAGCCTACATTTTTCAGATAGAAATGTGGAAAGAATTATGTGAGCAGATTATGCAATCTGTACTAAATCAGTGCATTTGAGGTCAGTTGAAGGGTAAATACTGCAAATGTTACAAAATATCTTCTTTTTTTCATGCACCTTCAGTGAAGGTCTTGTACAAAAAATCCCCAACACAGCCAGACTATCCATTTTCAGTCTGAGAAGAAAATTATGGCAGTTCTTGCTTAGGCCCATTCAGCCATGTGTTTGTTAGTCTGCAGCATCAAAATGCTCCCTCACACAGGAAACATTTCCATTATTTATCTAATTATCATCATCGATTTTTAAGAGATTACATATTTAAAAACACCCTTTAAATACATTTTTAGAAGATGGCAATGCCTATCAATATTTCAGTATCAACGTTAATAACTACATCCATATTTACAATAGAAAATTTAATTTCAAGCACTGTACATCTTGAAAGCATAAATCCTGAGTCTACGTAAAATCTTCATTGATCACTGTGCTCTTTTATGTAGATTTAATAGACCACTCCTCCACACTGGGAGCAGAGGAATGCATCCTACCAAGACTGTAGAAGATGTTTTCCAAACTCTCTGTTGTCTTGTGGAAGAGATTTGGTGAGGCAGTGGTATGTTCTGACGCCAAATAAGTTTAACAGGAGTAACAACAGCTTAATCATTAGATGTGAGCCCCGATAGTCATAAGAGTGTCTCTGTGCTCTGTGTTTGGGCTGGGGCTGTGCAGGCAGCCAGGACTGGGGTGTGTGTTGGAAACCACAGGGCTAGGGATCAGCAGGAGCAGCACTGCTCTGCAGACAGTGGGGAGCCAGGAGCCAGCCATGGCTCCAACACAGAAACCGTGTCAGTGACACCAGTGATTGCTGCAATGGGTTGCCATCCCTCAGCATCAGGGCAGGGCAAGCAGAGGTGGGGATGGTGACAGCTCAGCTGTCTGGCAGTGACAAGGTGACAAGTCAGGTCCCAAGTCTGTCAAGGAGGGCAAAACTGCAATTTGGGAATAGCAGGGAAAGGGACAGGATTCTCCACAGCATCTCTTGAGCATAGACTAATGGCCCCAGGCTGAGTTGAACTGGTGTACTGGACCATGGGCAGGGGTGGAAGAGGCAAAGGGGAGGATGTTCAGTGATGCTTTTTGATGCCCTCTGGACCCTGACAAAAAGCATGGTTTAGAACTTCTGCAGACTATAGGCTTCAGAGCAGAATACAAATTTTCAGAAATGTGGAACATAAGAAAAAGAGGAGGAGAGTGATTGAAGCAAAGCACAAGCAGGTGGATATATCTGCACGTGTAAATGTGTACATTAAAAGGGTGGAGAAATGTCTTCCGTGCTCCCACCTGTGCCTTGCTCTGCTCACCTGAGGAGTAGGAGAATATTTGCCCTTTAAAACTAGCATGCAAGTACTCTATTGCCTGCGTTTGCCAAGTACCCACTGAAAACCGTGAGACCTGTTACCTCTCAAGAAAGAAAAAAGTGGTAACAATAAAACAGGGATATAACAATTTTAAAACCAAAGCCTTTTCTCTCTTTTTTCCTCACTCTGTCTCCAAGTACACCTTTCCAGCTCATTACTGCAAATCATTTGAATTCCAGCACACAATGTCACCTGCACTGTAATCTGATTACTTTATGGAGGAATTAGTATGTATATTTAATGTAGAAAGGTTTTAATCTTGATGAAAATAATCCTAAGGAACTGTGATAGGGCTGCTCATATGTCTGGCAGATATGCCAGTAACATGCTAATAAATGACAGCTGATTTATGTATCTGGATTCTTTTATTTATAAAAATAGCAAGTGGACTGATTTTTGATATTAATAATACAAGTGAATCCACTTTGATTAGACTTCTGTAGAGAGCTGTGCATATTCGGCATTACAATTAAATCTTATGATGTGGAATGGGAATGACATGCTAATGAAGCAAGCCAGTGAGCCTGAACCAAGAATGTCCAACATCATTATGGGATATCTTAGATGAAGAGTAATTATAAGAGGAACACTGAAATGTCATTAAAAATCTTCAGTAAGAGATTTAACCTACTATTTCATACTAATGCTGGATTTTTACAACATAACTGAACACAAAGTTCCTTTTCAGAATTTACAGAAAGGGCTTTTAAATAGGTCTGGATTTAAGAAAAAGATACAATCTAGTGTCCTAATTTAATTTGGTACATCAAAATTCAATGGTAGTATGTAATTGAAATCTCTTTTTAATAATTTCAGATGAATTAGCAATTAGGGCTTGATCCGATTTCCATGAAATTTATTAAAATTGAGGGCTGAAGCCCTTGAAAATTTTTATTCTTTTCACTCCATTAGCACAATACATCTAGTCTAAGTGACTCTGTCAGTTGGTACTGTGCATTCCTTGTTTATTTATGAGAATTTGTTTCATGGAAGTTCAAAAGAGGTAACCTTATGCATATTCATAGTAGATGGCTCATAATACATGAATCAAGAAAACTCTCAGAGCCTGAGTTGGTTCTCTACTTCCTACACAGGTTTACTGGCTATTTTTACCTTCACACCTTCTTACAACCACATTATATCTGTATGTGTGCTGCCCACAGCAGTGACCTTTTAGAGACTAGTGGCGACTTGCCAAGCCTCTCTTTGAATATGACACAAGAAAGGATCAAACACTGTGCTGGCCTCCAAAAAAAAAAAAAAAACCAAAAAAACTTGAAGACCACTATGAAAAGGAGCCCTAGAGAATGGGACAATGAACCAGAAAACCAGTACCAATAGTACTACCACAATACCCTAAAAATAGTTTCTCTGTGACAGCTATAAATTACACACAGAGAGACTGAAAGGTTACAAGAAATATGTCATGCAGAGGTTTTTTGGGGAAGTTGGCTTACTTTTTCCATAGAACCTTTATGAAAAGCAATTATGCTTAACAGCAGAAGACTGGAGTGCAACGGCCTCACTCCATGACAGTCATGTATTTCAATTCTAAGTGTGCAGCATTCCCTGGCTGTTTGTCTGTAGTGCGTGCACTTTATTAAAGATCCCATTCTGGGAAAGGCTGGCCCTTGCTGTGTCATTATGAGAAAGGTAAACAATATTTCTTGTGAAAGAAGGGCTGCATATGGCTACATGAAGAAAATATTTATTAGTCTTCATGAAACACAAAAATAAAGGTGTTTCTAGTTTGCTGCTGTCAAAAGTGCTTAATTATTAAAATAATGACGCTCCATAAGGAAAAACTGCAAGGGGAAAGTGGACAATTTCTTTGTACATATTTTGACAGAAACGAGAGTAATCTACCTCTAAAGTCAATAGGATTCCTAATGAGACTTTGGCCCACTTAATAACTTCAGACTTTGTGTTTATTATTCTAGAAAACATCTATTGATTGCTAAATATAGTAAAGTGACATCATTAACTCAAACAAATAGATCAGGATTTCGTATGTCTGTAGACATATGTTTCTGACATATAAGGGTAAAAAAATATTGGATTACAAATCAATGTCAAAAAAGTGAACAATGATCCAACAGATTTTTGCAATTTTTTATCAGAACCAATGCATGAGAAACTTATTTCTACAGGATTTCAAGAATCTTTGGCATTCTTCTTTGACTTTGTAAGATTTTGTGTAGAAACTAATAAAGAACCTCCTTTTTGTGATGCACTCGCTCTTTCATTTAGCAAGGATATTTCTGAACTACTTTTTTTAATATCATTTTTCCAAAGATGAAGAAAGAAGCTTACCTTTGCCCACAACAGGTAATGGTAGAAAACAGGGAAATGTGTCACCTGTTAACTGGCTTAGAAAGTAAGGCGGCATTGCTGTGGTTTGTGCCAGGAACTGCCAGTATTAAGATTTCTGGTTGAATAAAATGTTATGTGGGCAGTATCTCACACTAAAGAACTTGAACAAATACCCAATATTGCACCCAACCAACTCCCACCGGCAAAATTACGAATAAAGAAATCAGTGAGCCTTATAATGTGACCTGAAGGTAAACAACCTTGTGCTGGTGAGATCAGCAGGGAAGTGAATTACAGGTCCAATAAACCATCGCTAAGAACACATTGCTTCCTATTCCCCATAGCTTGAAACTAGGAGCTGTTAACAGAAAGTGCTCCAGCAGAACCAGTAACTGCTCATCCCTTAACAGTTCTCCGGTGTCCTGTGAAATGTGCAAACATGCTTGGCTGTGCTGCAGCTCTGGAGAAGGCACAAACCACTTAGTCGAGTTCTGATGACTCTCCGAGGCAGAAATGTGTGCAGCACCTGCCCAAGCAGCTTGTCTTGTTTCAACTGAAGAACACTGGGGGCTTTACAACCCTTCCTTTCTCTGCCGTGTCACTTCAGACTGTAGGATCTGAAGATATGCAAATAGCTTGGACAAGTATACGTGGTGCCAAAGCTGTATTCACAGCAAATCATGGTTCAGAACATGAGTTTCTGTTGCATCATGACAGATTTTCTAAGATAAGGATAAGCAGACTAAAATACACAAAGCAGTCCTCTCCAAATATTTCACACTTAGTTTGCCAGTTTGTTAATAGAGAGGAGCCTCAAAGGCTCAAAAAGTACTCTAGTCTAGAAACTCAGTGGCTGAGTCAGCAAAGCACTGTGTGCAAGGTAACATACCCTGCTGGGGCGCTGCTTACGGCCGCTTCCATATGCTGGAAGACAGGGCATGTTCCATCAAATATAGTGCAGAGCAAACCCAGCTACATGGCTTCCAGCCTGGACCTGGCTTCCGTTCAGACAGCTTGGAGCATAAGGAGAGAACTTCAGCTTTGTATGCACACATCTGTATAGACATTTTCCTAAATCCTCATTTGCAAGTCAGGAGTATGACTCTGCAGGGTTTTGAAATTCTACTCTTTTCCAAATGGCCTCAAATATCTGAAAATACTGTCATTGGTCAGTCATGACTGAGGTAAAACACAGTTTCCCTCGCTTTCCTCTGACATTTTGTGTTTTACTGGGGCAGGAATTGTAATGAAAAAAGTGGATAACATTGTAGTTTTTTTGGGGAATTCCAATAACAACAAAGAAGTCTCTTAAGGAAAAAGAAAGCATCAAGTGGAACATGATAAAATTACTGAGTTTCTCAGGTTAAAAAATAAGCCCACAACTGATACTGCTAAGAAAGGAAACATTATGCAAAGAATTAATATAAAAATGTAAACTGGAACCTGCACAAGTCTTCAAACATTCAGTTACAAAAATGAAACCTTTTACTCCAAAATCTTCCAGGGAAACAGCTAATTTCCTCCTCCAGGCTACATTTGTATACTTTCATCCATTATGATGCTTACAACGGGTCTTTCTAATCCTTCCACAACCAAAACTTGTCTTTGGAAGTGCCCATAGCAGAGCCTTTTCAGAGAGCCATCTTCACAACAAAACTTTTCTTCTGCTTAACAGAATGGGTGTCTGTCTGAAGGACATTCCCCAGGATCCTGAAATACCTCTCTGTTACATTGGTGAGCTCAGCTCTTCCTGTTAGCTGATCACTAAGCATTTTCTTTCTACCAAAAGGCACGTTAGGTTTTTTTTATATTTGTCTTTCACTTTTGCATTTTTCTCTAACCTGTGCTTGGAGGAGAATTGAGTTTTATTTTACTTCTGTCCTTTTAAAACTTCAAAGCCTGACCACCATTCTGTTTATCCATTTTCTATTTTATTATTCTGCTACAGTGTTTTAAACAGGAAAACACCAAGCTTAATTTTAAAATTCTTCTTGGTAATGACAAACATTTAAAAGAGCATAAACTAATTAGTTTCCGGAAATTTCACCAATGTGATTACTTTAAAATTCTATTAAAAGAAGCAAAAATTTGTGATCATAGTGGATTAACTTCTGATATTCACTAGATGAAGTAAGATCAGGTGCTTTCAAGACCTATGATATTACTTTGGTACCCACACTGCATTTTCAAAGATGCTCTACAGCTGTTGCTTAGACCAGACTTGTAAAACTGTTGGTGTAGCAAAGGGAGGAGCTCTGAAATGAGATTTTCCTTTACTGGGGCAAACTAGGTGTCTCATTAACCAAGAAAGTGGCAGTTGCCAGGATGGCTGCAAATCAACCAGGTAGGCAGAAAGTGGGAGGGTTGTGACATGTGCCACTCTTATGTCTTTCAACTGCAGCCTGAGTTCATCATGTGAGATCATCACCTCTAATAGAAAAATCATGCTCAAACCTCTATGCAGTATGTGCATGTGGTCCTTTATTTCCTCAAGATTCCCTCAACACATTTCCTTATAACTGAAAACTACCCATTTATTTCTTGTTTTATAAAATGCTATCAGAACAATGGTAGTCTTCAGTGTCCCAGGGAATCCAATGTGACCGTGGCAGAGGAGGAATTCATCTAGGCTTTGCAGAATGGAGAAGAAAAGATCAAGCAGAACTTTTGCTCTCTTAGCTTCAAATGCAGCTCAGCCTTTAATTTAAATAAGCTCTGTATTTCACCCCTCAGACCTTTAAATACTTGTTGGTGTAAGTGAGCACAGGTCTCAGTGAAACCAGTTCAGCAGGTTCAAGACTACTTTAAAAAGCTGGTATGGTTGAAACCAACATTCCCCTTCCTCCAACACATTGATTCTTGATGTCATTAACGTGTAGTTTGGCAGCTTGACAGCTTGAATCCTCCATGGTGTATTTTTTTTAGCTAAAAGAAATTGTTGACAATATCCGTCTGGCCTGTGTGCTAATAGAGTATTCCTAAAATGCCTGTCACAAACACAGGGAATTTTTACCTGTCGATAGCTGGCCTAAGATTCGTTCATGCATTTAACATAGTTTGCTGAATATGAACAGCTTATGGATACATAGTGTTTTATATATGAATCTATAATGTATTAATAAATAATGTTCCATACTAAACAATCTTAGTGAATGGTATTTATTTTCAGGGAAATATATGTTGAGAAAAGAGTTTTACAGGGCTATCTTTAAACAATACACTTAGTTTCCTCTTCCTCCCCTTTTCAATAGGACTTCTTTATCCAATGGTGTTTTAAGCCTCAACTGTGGAGTTTTCTAGGAGAAAATATTTTTGCTTGTTATTAAAATATTTGATAAAAGTAAGATAACATTTCCATGATGCATAACTCTTATTCACAGAGAAATGCCACTCCATGCAAGTGTGAAATAAAAAGTTACAATTTCTGCAATAATTATTTTGTCAGTAAGTACTTAACTTTTCACACTGAACCAATAACTTCAATTAAAATGTTCATGTACAGTCTTTTTACATTCAATGTAAAATTTACTGAAATAAATAGATGAGAAATACAAGCTATTTTTCCCTGTGTTACAAAAATGTCTGCAATTTTTTACCACAAATAGTCAATGTTTTTTTGGGTCAATGTTTTATTTCTGTTGAAAGTTGTCATTTGTTTATTTTGTTTGTTGTATAGTACAGCTTAGAAGATCCAAGTCAAGAGGAATCTCTTTTGTACTAGGAATATTTAACATTCATACCAGAAAATAGATGCTACCAATGGCATTTCGAAGTGGTGTCAGACTACTGCTCAAACTGATGCCAAGAAAAAGTGTGTTATACTTGGGAAGCAGGGGAAAAGGAGATTATATTTGTCAAAGCTCTTGCAAAGAGATGTATGCAAAAAAATCCTTGAAGTGGTTCAGATACATATATCCAGAGAAAGCCCTGAGCAAAGTTAGCATGACTGAGAACAGTAAGGATAAGGAGAGACAGGGATGGGGTTTGTAAGGGGACAACAAGTGTTCGTTGTCTCTTATGTAGCATACAGAAAACCCTTTGAGGCACTGGCCTTCTTTCATCATGGTCACAGCTTCTTCAATGAGTTTGATGAAGAGTTAATGCACCTCAAATGCCTATAGTTTCCTGGCCAATCCATTCTCCTATTAAAAATGAAACCTTTTGCACATTTCCCAGCTCACATCAATATCCTGTGTACCTTTTAGTGCACTGGTAGCCTACTAAATAAATCCAGATTTGTTTACCTGTATAGAGTACATTGATATATCTGCTACCAGATAAAGCAGTGCTATCCATTGGCTGTCTGTCCCAAAGAGATGCTTTGTAGTCTCTTCTCCACCATTACTAAGAATAAATCAATCTGTAGTTTCTGTTGGTCCTAGCCTGTTATTTGTTGTCTGCTTATTACAAATCTGCTTCCAATGCTCAGCTTCTACATACACTTCCAATGGTGCCTCTCATACAGTTGTTTCTCCCTGGGCTCATGTTGTTTCACAGTCCTCCCTCTTAGCCTTGAGGCCAACCCAGACCATCAGAAGAGATGAGGTAAGGTACTTTTCACTTGGCTGATTCATTGCACATCATTATCAGGTAAGAAAGCCCAACTCAATCTGATATTTCTGCAGAGGGGAAAAAAAAAAAGATAAGATCTTAGATGAGAATTGTCAAATTCACTCTGTATGGATGGATGTCTGAGTAATATTACGAAGTGGAAAACGTGTAGTCAGAACAATGAAGAAAACTACATTAGGCAAAAATGAATAAGGTGCCAAGGATCTTACATGAGGACAAATCATAACCAGTTCTCAAAGTGCAATGGATCAGGGATATTGAGTAATAAGAAGATAAGGATCTAAATACAGATATTTAACCTCTGAAGGCCTTCAAAGGGCTTATTCTGTAAAAGCTAGATTATAGCTATAAAAGACTTAGACATAAATGAACTCTGGCACTGTCAAAGAGTTTTTCTTTTCTTTTCTGTTTTTTAAGGTTAAGTAATTTTTATGATTGCTAGTGAAAAATGAAGCCAGTTCAGCAGTAAGATGAAGAGAAGTGAATGCAATGAATGAGGTGGTCATCTTTCCAAGAAGATCATTATTAAAAATCTGTATTGAGGTTAATTTCTTAAAAATGGAGGTTATAGTTACTCATGAGTGAGACCAAGGGCCCTTATAAGATAAGCAGTTTTTGCCCTCCCAGAGTAGTGAGATGCAGCAAACATCCCAGATACTAAGCTGGTGACTTAGTACAGAATTTTTTCCTCTACATATGGTTAAACAGCCCTTGTTACCACAAAACTTCTTTGTGGCTCATTGACTATCACACAGAAGAAATAGAAAACCTGTTAATAGTTTTGTGTACAGCTCCCAGGCCACTCTCCACTTGGGTGTGACACTAACTGAGCGAGTGTAGGTACATGGCCTTACTGGTGGTCTCCTGCACAGCAGATTTAGACAAATTCAGATGGGATGTGTAGGGTTAGTATGGTGGACCCCGGAAGACTGATTGAGGACATTAGTGCAGGCCATGAGGATGACTCAAGACTCCATTTTGCCTGCACAGAAATTGTGACAAATAGGTGGAAGCCTCATGGTGGGAAGCCCCATGGTTAACGGTTCCCACAGCTGCAATATGTAAATACATTCCGTTCCCATTAGAGATCGGGAACAGGGGACCCAGGTGCTCATGCCTGGCCCCCTGCATACACAGGGCCGGCCGGCCCGGAGGGCGGGACTTCCCCCTCCTGCACCGACACGGGAAACCTCACTGTGTACCAGCTCTGAGAATAAACCTCTTTATGCATAGAGACCATGGCCAGCCTCTGCTTAACCTGTGCTTATCTTGGAATCATACAGGATGCATCTCTGAAGATGTGATTAAACTGGAAAAGCACTAAAAATGCTCCAGCAGGTGCAGAAAACAAGGCATTGGGAATAGGCAGTAAAGGCAAGAAGAATATGAGTACCTCAAGAAGAACCATTATTCCAGAAATTTGTTTGGATGATAACAGTTCCACTTTTACAAGTACGAAAAATATGGGATGCATATTTTACAATCCTCCTAGTTGGCTCTGTCCTTGTTGAATGATCTGTCTCAGTTCTAAAGCCTTAATCTATATTAGGTGTGATTTTTTTTTTTGCACAATAAAATTAATATAATAAAAGAGAAGTTCATCTAATTTTCTATTAAAAAGTCTCAGTTTTTAACTATGAACGTAAGAATTCTAAACATAAAAAAGGCTTAAAAAACCATAAAATTTAAGACCTTTGAAAAACGTATTCCAACACCTATTGTTATCAATGAACATGGATATAAGTTTGGGGTTTTAATTCACAAGTTCAGTTTCTTGAAAACATATACTGCAACTTCTCTGTGAGAATATTCCTATGTCAGTTGAAGTAAAGAGCACGGGCATAATTTTCTTTATGGATAACATAGTGGGGTGGGAAATGAAGGGAATCCCTATCGTTCTGCCTTGTGAATTCCCTTGTGCTTGTAGAGATTCTCCTGCTTTCCCTTAATTTATGCAAAGTGCTGTTAACAAATCACTACATATGAAGATAAGATAGCATAATGCACTAATATATTTTTGTTGTGATTCTGAACATTACAGAAAGTAATGGTATAGCTAATATGTTATAATTTTTTAAATTAAATATAATTTGTAATTACAAATTGATATTCCCAATCCAACCTCTCTCAATGATATTCCCTTGTGTTTGATACCAAAATACTACACAGAATAATCTGCTTGGCACTAACCCTATTCTGCCTGCTGTGAATTACATAAGAATATTTTGATGCTGAGTAATATGCATCTTGAGGAACATGTAATAAAATGCAAATCTAAAGCATGAAAAATTAACGGCTGAAAATAGCAAGTAAAAAATATGTAACAGGTTTTGGGTCATACATCTCTTGAAGATCAACCCTAAAAAATACTGCAGGTTTTTGCCTTTAAAAACTGGAAACTTGGACTCCACTCACAGGTGAAGGGTAAAGTCTATAAAAATGGTTTTTGTAGTAGAGTTATTTCTTTTAGGACAGTGGAACTATAATGGATGGATTTATTGTTTCATGTTGGTTTGAATTCTTAAATATAAGCTTACAAAAATACATGCAGAATTTCTGATATCAAAAGGAACTGCTCCATTTTTATCAAACATTTTATGCATGTTTATATTGGTACTCAGATCTCATTTTTGGAGACTGTATGTCAAACCTTGTTGCAACTAGCAGTTTAGCAGTCTTGTTTTGATCTCAGCATTGTAACTCACTATGGAGAACTTGATCTGGTAAAACAGATGGTGGTACACTTAGAACGTGTCACCTTGTGGAACTTAAGTACAATTGTGGAAATATTCTGTGTGAAAAGAGATTGGGTTTGTTTCCCCCATTTCCTCTCATTTTAAGAAGGCATATGTACAAGTACGGTTTGAATAATGGTTTGGTGACTTCGTAACTGTCTGAACGATGTACAACTTGAAATGCACACACTGTAAAGATGAGCACTTATTTTGTTGGTCATGTTTTAAGAAAACTGGTTTAATTTTGTGAAACTTTTTTTTGCCCAGCTGGATGTACACATCGACCAAGTGACCTAATTTTTCTTCCTTTTCTGTCCTTGCCTGCTATCTTCTTTAGGGAGAATTTAAATGCTGTAAAATCCATCCCCAGCACCCTTTCTTCTCTCAGTATTCTCGTCTTTATTGGCTGCCTCTCTGCTTCCTTATGAAGGGTTCCTCTCATCCCACTGTGGACCTCACACCCTTCTGCACCTCTTTTACTGATCACCGTGTTCATATTCATGTACCTTCTAAGTAAGGCAATCCTTGGCATTCTATACTCACTGTGGAGTCCTTAGTCGCAGCATAAGAGGGACTTTCCAGGAGTGGGGAGAAAACATGAATGAAGAGACAGTTTGGGAAAAGACAGGATACAGAAGGAGGGGTGTTTGGCTTCTAGTTTGAGAAAAAAAGGGAGCGCTAATAAAAACCTGACAGCCTTCACTTCCACTGGCTTAAACCAAACTACTGTACTTGAGAACAGAAAGACTTTCACAATGCTGGGAAAAAATGTGAATTAATTCGTGTAATGTTTATTAGTCAAAAAAAAGAGGTAAAAACCAGCAATATGTTGGAAAAGTATAGATATGATTATTCAATAGAAATTTGAGGAAATTATCCTAGCACAGTCCAAGAGACTAATGAGTCCATATTAAGAAAATGGCACAGTGCAGGTCACCCTATTATAAAACAGGATATTACAGAAATGGAGAAGGTGCAGCTAAGGGCAAGCAGAGTGCCACAGCAATACAATGATCTTAGTTATTCAGAAAGGTTAGAGAAACAAGATCCATAAGCTAGGGAAAAGAATTAAAATTAAGATAGATCCTCAGCAAAGTCTACCAGAGTATTTGTATGCAATAGCTATAATAGCTTTGAAGACAATACCTACAAGAGGATATTTGAACTCCTATCACTACAGAGTAAGAGCATTGTCTTTAGATTTGTTGGTTTGGTCAATGTATAGTAAGTAATACATAGAGCGTAAGTAATGATAAAATGGATTTAAGTGATTTAAAATATAGGCTAAATTAAATAGACATGGCTTTTCCCACTTCTTGAAGAATACTTCAACATTTTTATAATATCCCTTAAAAGACTTTTTAAAACCTATGTGACCTTATATAGCTAGCCAAACTCACAATCAAATTTTGCTTTAGGATAGGCAAACAAGACAGCAAATATTGCATAAACACAGAGAGGAGTTAAGCAGACAGGCTTTATGGTGATGCGTGTGTAATTCAGCTCTTTACAAAATAATAACATGATCCTTTTACTTTAGTAATGTAGCAGACAATGGATTACTGCCAAAACACTACCTATGAATATAGACTTAGTTGTCAATATCCTGTAGTATAGATACAACAGTTAAAAAAAAAATCCTACCACATTTCTCCTTTACAAGGCATGAAAGGCAATTTTATTCACTAAATGTACTGCTGGTTTCATGCATTGCAACAATTAGTACTTTTATGACTATAAAAACTTTCATGAGAATATTGATTAGTTCAGATTATTGACTACAGCATTTAGAACAGTAATTGTTACTCATAGCAGGCTTTTAATCTGAGCTTTTTAAACATCTGTACTTTGAAGCAATGGCAGTCTCCACTCAATGGAGAACATCCATGAAGGACATGGATATGTAATCCCAGAAATAAAGTGTCAGTCCAAAGGATAAAGAGCATTCAATAAGTAGCTTCAACATTCTTTTTTCAGCAAGCAAGCTACATTCTCTGTACATGCTGGATCCCTGATAATTAGTCTCGTCTATCTGTAATATGATCAAGCTACAGGGACTGAATATGACCTCTGACGTGGAGAGAATATACTTAATTTCGTTTTAAATTCGCAAAATTTTACTAATATTGTTAAATACAAAATGTTTAGCTTATAAAATACATTTTTAAAGAGTGAATGAGATAGCATTGTATTTAGAAAAAACATTAGTTAGATTAACTCACCTATTTAGATGTTTCTACAATTACTGGCAGTGAAAAAAAAACAGATTAAGAAGAACTAGCATTTCATTGTGTGCTTGGGAATTAGGTATCAGAAGGGTGTAGAAGTAGGTCTGAAAAAGAGCGGACTCATGTTTGGGGAGAAAAAGTGATCACTTAAGAATCCATGGTGTGCATCTGAAAATCTCATTAGAGACTGTCAAGCTGCATTGGTCAGACAAAAAGAATATGAAATGGGACCAATTAATACTGATGCTGTTGAGTGCATGGCAATAGCTTCTAGTTCCTGATTTACAGAGGAGAATACAATTGAGTGGAAATGATTTTGATACCTTTGCGTTTGTGGCTATAAGTCAAATTCTACATAAAGAGATATAGCAACCACAGAGTAGTAACTATAGCCTTAGATTCCCAGTCCAGAATCTGAGATGGTATTGCTGGTTCTGCAGCTGATCTTTGTGATGACCTTGACCAGATCACTTCTCTTTGTAAATGTTTCATGTACTGAGTTTTGTTATATTTTGTTACATTAACATACCTATATATGTTGATTGTAAGCCTTTAGAGTCTACTGAAGAACGGCTTACTCACTGTGTTTGTACAGACTGCAGCAGAATGAGCCTGTGATCTTCTCTAGGGAGAATTTAAATACCATAAAATCATGCAAGCAGCAGAAGGACCATGACACAGAAAGGAAGAAAATCAATGGGATTTGGGGATCAGGGAATTTTAAACTCAAGGACTTTCAAATATATAGCTTCCTTGCACTGAAATAGCTCCTAATCTGATTCAAAATTTGATTTATTTGCACAGCATGTTTCCATGTCCTTGAAACAATTAATTTGTAACAGTTACACATTTTCATTGCATTTTTCCAAACACTGAATGGTAGGTCTCTAGTACTACTAAACTCCCTGATATTCTTGATTCTTAATTAAGGTATAAATAGTATTCTACTAAACAGAAGCAGTCTCATCTTCAGAGCTGTGGAGTCTTCTGCCAGAAACATGGTTCAAAGGACTTTATCCTCAAGCATCAGCAAAAAGAAATGATGTTTTAGTCCCTTTCCAGGCTGACTGGACCCTTCTTCACATCCTTTGTTCTTTCATTATTCCTTCATCATTCTTTATTATCCAATGTGGCCAAACATTTGGTCAGTGGTTGAAATTGCCACTGTGCCAGTCTCAAGGGGCTATTCAGACAAAGATTATGGAGCCACAGGCACTGCTTCTATATGTAAAATAAGTCAATTGTACAGTCACTTCTGTTATTGTACGGTAGAGTAGGGAAGCCTCAGCTAGACAGCAATCTTGTTTTCGCAGGAAGATGCCTAGTCCAGACCAATGGCTGGTATATTTAAACATGCTCTTCAGCTGATTTCCAGCCAGCAAGGTCTCCCAGGCACCCATCCCACGAAGATCTGTGACACTCTAGCTTCAGGGCTGCCCTCTTGTGCAGGTCTCCTGTTTTGCAGTACATCACTCTCAATCCTGCATGGGCACCGCCATGCAAAATTCCCATGGGGTGTCATCCCAGACCAGCAGAGCCACACTGAGATTAAACCACACCTATTTCACCCATTTTTTCTTTTATCTTCTTTTGAAGGGTTAGTGGACGAGGAGGATAGTTGCATCTAGATTTTAATTTATCAGCTAATAAATTTTTTTCCTATGCACTATCATAAATGTTCAGAGACAGCAAGCCAAAAGAATGAAAACCAGACTGCAAGCAGTGCTTTCCCAACAGGTTTCCCCCCATATTTATAGCTTCCTCTGTTGACTCGTCACTACAATATGACAAAAGTTAATTTTGTTCTTGACTTATTAATAGAGAAGAAAAAGGGATTTATATGCTATCTGGTTAAAAAATGTTCTAGTATTTATCAGCCAGCAGCAGTTTTTAAATTCTCTACTGAGAAACAGTTTAGTAGGCTGAATTTATCTCTGTTATTCAACACTAGAAGTAGCCTAGGAGAACCCAGAAGAAGCTAAGATATGTGAAAGAATAATTTTTGCATTAGTAGGTCTCAGGTGATGATCAGACAGATAGTATACAAGCACTCTGTAAAGAAAATGAAACTCTGATGACTATATGATCAGACATCATGCTCTTTCTGCTTGGCTAGTTAACATCCTATTTTCAGCACATAAATTCTACATGGTACCCTTTAAAATGCACTCAGAAGCATGTAACATTCATTCTTTCCTCTTCTTCCCATGTTTATGGACCAGCTTGTTGATTCTAAACAGTTTCTTCCAGCTGAATTGAGACAGGATCAGTTTGAAGAGTGCAAAACACAATGTGGTTCCAGTGGTTCACTAGAGAAGTATTTTATAACTCACTAATGAGCAGAGGTGTGTTCTGGGCTCCTGTCAGCATGAACCTGTATGTTTTTCACACTCATTTTATAGCTACATGGTTTGATGCTCAGACTTAGGCCTTTGCCATCTCCTTAAGTTTCTTGTATGCATGTAAGAGCCCATTTATGCTTCCAATAGGTGACCCTTGTTTCTCTGAATGGGTAACTCAGCTGAACAACAGCAATAAAAACCCAAACCACATAATCCTGTTGTCCTAAACTCCAAACAGATACACCATAGTATTTTCATATATACTGCTCTATTCTTATAAACAAGGCTCTGTCTTGCAATATCAAAGCAAAACAGCAGTATGACTGCAAGCACAAGTGTCCAGACTCAGATTGAGGTCATCTGTGAGTGCACAACACCTGTGTTTTAAACATCACTGGGCAGCAGGTTGGGTCCACACTTGGAAATATCTGTCTGCATGGTGTAATTCTCCACTTCTTGCACATTTAATGAAGAAACAGTGTTAATGACTTTCCAAATAGTCTTTCTTTTGACTTTTAACTTTAGTCAAAAAGTGAAATTCCAATACAATAAATCATTAAAAAAAAAAAAGCTATGGAAGCCAAGAAAATCAACCACAACTAAAAACCCCAGACAAACTGCTATCTTGTCACCACTTCATGGTTTTCTCTCCTGGTATAGGCTTCTCACATGTATATGAATTTGTTTTCAACATCTGCAATTGCATGATACTAATTTATCCAACTTGCAGATCTAGATTAAGGTCTTCCTAATTCTCTAATCACTAGGTTTTTCCTGTATGGAGAGATACTGCTCCAGTTACATTGGGTGTAAGGACTGTAGGAAATAGCACTTGGAGTTGAAAAATGGCAGACCTTGCCCACTCACTTCATTGGGCCTAATTTTGCTCTTCCTGCTATTCTTTCTCTATTTTGTTATCATTTGTCCTTATTAACTGAAAACTATTGGATCAAAAAAAATCAATGTGTTTTTTTTAATTGCATTTTTTAAGCAGTAAATATATTAGTGATAGAATTTCTGTTTGAATGAAAGGGAAAAGAGATGTTACGATCTTACTGCACAAAGGAAAAGAAGTTATAGAGAGAATGTGTATGCTAAATGACTAGAAAATGTTGATTACCACCATACTTTTATTTCACACAAAGATGTACGAACATTGCACAACAAAACTTGTAAGAAAGTAAAGTTTGCCTCATTTGTGCGTTTCTAGAAGTCGAACAGTCGTCAGTTTGCCTACAGTCAAACTAATAGAACACCTCATAGTCTTGCTGGATAGGGGAGGTGAGTTTGGGATCACACCCTTCTACTCCTCCCGCTCACCCCAGCCCTGCCACCAGCCTGCCTGCTGGTCATTAAGGCACACATTTTGCTACCTATTAAAGTAAGCACCTTTGGAATAAGCAGATTGCTCAGGTCTCCCTCAGCCCACTGGGGTATGGGTCAATGGCTTGGCAAATGGTCTTTATTCTCAGAAGCCAGCAAAAGCCTGAGCTGATGAATTGCTCTGGAACAGCCTGGGAGGAGAAGCATCAAAATAATTCAAGGAAATACACCATTGAGGTGCTGAGGAAAAAGGACAGCCACTCACATTCAGAAAGTATTTGATAAAGGTGGACTTTCGAATTAGTTATCTTTTTTTTGTATAAAATTGCCATCTCAGCTCTACTTTGTTCCCACTCTGTGCCTGCCCAAGCAAAGTTTGTTTCTATAATGGCAGGAAAAACCTTTTCAGAGGCAAATCTGAGAGTCAGGTGGAGTAGCTGAGGAAACAAATTCCTCTCCTTGAACTTAAGTGGGCAACTGTGTCAGTAATGGGTATTTTAGATGAAATGTGTGGTTCTGCCTGCTTGTTTATGCTGTGTTGAAGATCCTGTTATTGCTGTTGTTGGTGGATAATTTCATTTGACAGTGTACTGCAGATTCATCTTTATGTATGAATTTACAAATACAGAGTGAGAAGCATGAAAAAATAATACAAAACTGCACATGCAGAGCCACAGCACACAAATTAGAACATTCAGTAGTTCAAAAATGCCAGGATAGACAATTTTAATCTTTTATAGCACCTCTGTACCTGTAAAGCTTTAGCTTTTGTTCATTATGATAAACATGAGTAAATTAAACTCACCAAAGACCAGAATAAATGTAGTTTCAAAAACTTGGTTGCATAAGAAAGCAGAATATAATGTTCACATTTTAGCCAGTATTCCTGTGAATGTCTAATGTATTGTCAACATCTGCATTTTCTGTTCTAACTTTTACTGTGTGGTTAAGGAGTAAATGAAAGTCTTCCTGTAGTACCCACCTATACCTATGTTAGTGTTTGTATGACAGGTGATGGGCCAAGGTGAAATGCTGCCACCTCTCAAATCTTTCATAACACCCGAAAAGTTTTAAGAGATATTGGTTACTTTGTTTTTTTAAGTTGCTTTATACTGTCTCTAGCTTTTGGAATACACTGTAATTCTCAAGCGCTTACCTGACACCTGAAGAAAAAACGCATAATGAAAACACAAAAAGTTTTTTGTTTAGAGATTCCAGAATTTCTCTCCTGAAATATTTTCATTAAGATGATAATATCATCTGAAGGAGGAGCAGAGCAAAATCCCTCAATGCAACTAGAATTTTTTCTCTTTTCTCTTTTCTCATTCTCAGGTAAATGAAATTTCTTCTGCTTCACTATCTTAATTAATTGGTCCTACTGACTTTACTAATCTTCAAATGCCACTTCTGATTTTTCCATGCCATGGTTGCTGCTTGTTCTCAGCAATGTGGCTTTCCTTCTCCACTGGGCTTTATAGCTTTCTTTTACTATTTGAAATTATTGAATCTGCTGTCTCTTCCCATCTGATTAATTTAACAAGTATCCCACCTCCTGAAAGCGGGAGCAGAGATATGTTAGTTCATATCCATTCTGAATCAATGCTGTAACTGGGCAAGCAGTTTTATGATAATTACTAGAAATCAACACGTTGGGATGTCTTTGTTACACATTCCAGTATTCGATAAGATAATGCTATTAAAATATTTATTACCTTATAGAATATGAAATTTGAATTAAATTCTGAAAGGATCACTACAGATTTCAACTAAGATGTATACACTTACCAACAAATAAAACTACATCTACTGGCCTGTCAAACATAAGAATTATCTTAAACTGCAATTTGGAGTGGCTTCTTAAGTAAACATGGGAAAATTAGAACAAGTCTCCAGAACAAGTCTTGAGGTAAGAAACTTACCAAATTTCAGGAGTTGCTTTTTACTTCATATATAAAACATGTTGGCCTTTTTTTCCATCTTAGAACCTATTTAAGTATGGCAGAAATAAAATGAAAGGAGTTTTCCAGCAGAAGAAAATCCATGGAGGAATGATGCCATGAAGATAAATGGAAGGTATAACAGGTAACTGGAGAATCTCTACCACTGCCCCAGTACTCCAGCTTGTACAGAGTGGAGTCCTGCAATTAGTGGTCATAAATAAATACCCACAGATGGACTCCAGCATCTATTGATTCTCATGAATTACCATGTAGTGCTGCTGGATATGAAGTTTACCCATAGGTTATGAGTTGTGAACTTAAGTATAATAGTGATATGGCAATAACATTCTTGGGTTATTCCTGACATCAAAAAAGAAAAGTAGGATAAAAAGGCATGTATGACCCAAATATTTAATTTCAGTGCCTGCCCTATATTATTGTATAATAAACAAATAACAATCCTGAAATAAAGTCCATAGATCTGACTGTCATGTGTAGCACAGGTTTCCCCTTTATGCTGTACTGGATCTAACTATCCATTGTACAAGAGAGAAGAAATATGACAAGGAATCAACAGAAAGACCTTGAAAATCTTAATCTATTTTTCCTTTCACAGTAAGAGATTTCTTTAAAGACAGGAAAGATGCTACTGAAAAACAAAATGAACCATAAAGCTAGGCAGCGTTGCTGATCTTGTTTTGACTCACACCCACACAAAACAAGTTATTGTCAAGCTACTCATGTATTTATGTACACCCATATAGATAGGTACAATTATTAATACTGTATTAAAAGAGATATAATCTCAGTTTGATAGGGACTAAATGGAAAAATGAGATAACATGACAAAGTTTATGTGGAAAATATGAGTTGAATTCAGTTAAAAATTAAAAGCACACCTTTATTTTTTTGTCAGAGATTTGCTGTAAAAATGTGAAAAATATATCGATGTTGCAGATTTTGGTAAATACCACCCATGCTCAGTTGCCTGTAGTAGGTATTCTAGACCTCAAATAGTTTGGAAGCCATAAAAACCTGCTGAAAAACTGGTGATGACACAACTCCTAACACAAAAAATTAAATTAAAAATTACCTTTAGCTTTTATTTTTGCTTAAGCTTTGATATGACACAGGTGGAGAGAATCTAATGAGAACATTAGACTTTGATACAGCAACTTAAAAATGTTTTTAACCTTTAGTAGTATTTCGTACCTATTTTCTCACAGAAATATTATTACCATTTGATTTCCTCATTCTGATCTAAGGTGCTTTCTGTCATTTAGCCCCAGACTATGTCTATGCCATGAGAGGCAAACTTCCCTTTGATATATTAGTTGACATATTAGTTTATTTGCCTACATACTCAAGGTTGTTTGCCTTCAGGCATCTTCAAAAATTTTACCTAAATAAAGAGTATTCACTGAAATTATTTAGAGCCACACTGTTCTTTTGATCTGTATGAACACTTTCCACAGATTTTACTGATGTTTCAGGCATAGAGTGTTAAATTGGACTGTAACAATAAATGCATCCCCTTTCATTACTGCTCGACTACACAATGGACAAAAAAAATCTTATTATAACTCTTAAAAGTTTAAAGATTTTTTTCAGACTAGCAGTTTTTCCTCCCCTCTACTTCCCTGCCCAACATGAATTTCTTGCTCTGACTTTTTACTTCTGATTCATTCAATATTCAATAGCTTCAAGTAGAAAAGGTAAAACTTGCAATATAATATTTTAATTTGTATTAGTACTATTAGAAACTACTAGGATTGTCTGCCTTGTTTGCTGGCCCAATCTTTACTCTGCTTAGAAGAAATAGTGGAAAGGATTTTGGCAACATCCAACTAACATATACAGCCCTTTCTGTAACTAGAGCCCATTAATTTTTGTTTGTTTGTTTTCTTCAACTGCATTTCAATGCATGAATTTTTTCTTCTCTTGATTCTCAGAGATTTAACATCTACACAGG
>WBMZ01002000.1:57500-80000 GCA_013400975.1 Atrichornis clamosus | reverse complement strand
TTAGCAATCAGTTCCAACACATAACTTCCTTATAGCTACTATACAAAATAAAGAGTACTATCCAAGGATTACTGGATTACTGTCTGAGTTACTATCCAACATGCCACTACACCATAACTGATAAAATAATAAAAACCAAGACATACTGCCTAATTCTCTTTGCAAAGTTAACCCTGCTGTAATGATTAAAAACAGAAATTGAGCCTAATCTCCTATGTTTCACTGTTGTGGTGTTTCTAGCAGACACGCGAGGTTTGGAAACACCACAGGGTGAGCTCAGGTCATGCAGTATCTACATCAGTGTAGAACTTACTGAATTTGAAAACAATGATTAGGACCCACAGGCAACAAGGTGCTTCAGTCTCCATCTGTATTTAACTATATTTGTTCTTATTTGTTTGGGAGCTATGTTGCAGGGGAATGTGGGGTCATTTAGAAATTACTTTTATCACTGAGAAACATTTGAACAGTGTCTTCTGAAAGAGGGAGAAAACCCATTCATCCCCTTTTAAGGCAATACAAGTAATTGTGTGCCTTGAGATTTACGGTCCTTTCATGAGGTTTGTTTTTTACTTAGTATCTTTTTTACAATATTTGTATGTGTTGAAGAGAATTTCTGAATTTCATTAAGCTTGAAATTTCAGATATTTTCTTCAGAATTGTAAGCGACTAAGTTTTTGATGCAAGTCTTCAGTAATTTTTAATCATGATATAATGCCATAATAGTTTCCTCCAGGTGCTCTAACAGTATTATCACAATATTCTGTTCCTTATGTCACTCACGAGAAATTCCATTTTGTGCACCAGTACACCTAGCATAATCCTTCAAAATTGGTGTCCTTCAGTAGTCCATACTGGGACCAACACTATTTAGTATCTTCATCTATGAAATAGCGTGATTTGTTGAGTGCACCCTCAGCAAGTTTGCCAATGACACCAAGCTGAGTGGTGGTTGATTTGGTGAGAGAAGGGATGCTATCCAGGGGCACCTTGACAGACTTGAGGAGTGGGCCCGCATGAACTTCATGAAGTTCAATAAGGCCAACATGAGGTCGTGCACCTGGGTCAGGGCAATCCACAATACAAATTGGAGGATAAAGGGATTGAGAGCTGCAAAGAAGGACCTGGGGACAGTGGTGGATGAAAAAATGGACATGAGCTGGAAATGTGCACTTGCCACCCAGAAAGCCAATTGTATCCTGGGCTGCATAAAAATAAGTATGCCCAGCAGGTTGAAGGACATTATTCTCCCCCCCCCCCTCCTCTGTACTCTGCTCTCATGAGGCCGTACATGGAGTTTGTATCCAGCTCTGGGGTCCCCAGTACAGGACAGACCTGTTAGAGCAGGTCCAGGGAAGGGTCACAAAAACAGTCAGAGGGCTGGAACACCTCTCCTATAAAGAAAGGTTGAGAGAGTTTGGGTTGTTCAGTCTGGGGAAGAGAAAGCTCCAGGGAGACCTTTCAATACTTAAGGGGGTATACAAGAAAGATGGGGACTTTCTACCAGTGCCTGTAGTGACAGAACAAGGGGCAACATTTATAAACTTGAGGAGGGTCGGTTTCCATTGGACATAAAGAAAAAATCTTTTACATGAGGATGGTGAGACACTGAAACAGGTTGCCCAGAGAAGTTGTGGATGCCCTGTCCTTGAAAGTGCTCAAAATCAGGTTGGATGGGGCTTTCAGCACTCTAATGAAGGGTATCCCTGTCCTTGGTAGAGGGCGTGGAGTAGATAATCTTTAAATCTCCCTTCCATTCCAAACCATTATATGATTCATTCCTATGCTTTCCTTTCCATGCTTAAGAAATTCTGTCTACAGAATTTTTTCCCAAATGAGTTCAATTCCTTTAAGGGTGGTGTCCATTGTTTTTAATACACTTCTGTGGTTGGAGTCCAGTCACTGTACTAACAGAGAAGATAACTAGAAATAGCCATTAAAAATGCAGATACTGGAGTTAAGAATTAGTAAAGACAGTGAAGAACTGAGCAAGGTTGCCTGGGCAGCCTCAGAGCTCCCATCCTTTTGGGCCTTTCCCAAATCATCCTTGGGGTTAGTCACACATATATGAGAAGTATGTTCAATCACTGCTAACTCTTTGGTATAATAAAGGCATGATGAAGACATCTCTTACCAAATACAATCATGACATCATGTTCAAATGTCTGCATCAAAATGCCTGTCTCCTTTGAATAAGTGCTGGCTGTAAAATCCCAGAACATTTAGATGCAAGGGGTTTACTGAGGTTCCTTTACTCTGGGTTGGTGCACAGGAGAAATACCAATCAGGTATTCTCAAGAGGTCAAAATTACACAAAAGTTTACTGGCAAAATATAGAAAACCAAGGAACTTTGGCAAAGGATTTAATACAACATCCAATTTACATAAAACACTTATCATAGCATTAACTTAGCCCATTTAATTTAGAAACCTTTAAACATGTTCAGTGTTACATTACCTAAAATGTTCCATGAAAAGAGGATTAGAAGAAGAAAGACAGAAAAACAGAAAGGCAGAAAAGATACAGAAAAACACACTTGTGATTGGCAGACACCGTGGGGCTGGGATGCTCTAGCATCTAGGTATTTCACCGTCTTGCCTTGGCAAGGCCTGACCTACTCCTCCCACCACACACACAGGCATCACAAAAAGTCTCGAAACAGGTCTTTTCCAGTCCCTGACACTGGCAAACTACACCTCTACCTGAGCTCAGGGTTGACAATGCAATGTCACAAACAGGAAGCAAGGAGATGAATGCAGCTGCGGCAAAAATAAAATATGGCTATGCTAAATTATTTCAAAGAACTTTCTGGTAAAGTTATAAACAAATGAACATCCTCATTTCCATGGATAACCTTTTTTAAAATCGATGGATTAAGAAGACTTTTCTTTTATACAGCACTTTCAAAATAATACCCTCTGTGAGAGATGTTTTTAATATAAAAGAAGGATTCTAATATCTTGCAGATCTGCCTGCTCATCTCAATACATTACTTCTTCTTTGCTCATAGATCACAGAACATGAAGTTTCTCTGTCTCTGTGTCTGCCTCAAACATTCAGTCTTTCACATGCTTTACAGCTTTACACAAAGATTTCTCTCTCTCTCCTTGCAACTGGCAAACTACAACTGCATACCGTACCCTTAAAGAAATCATGATTTATAGTATTTAACCGGAATACCTTCCAGGAGACAGGTAACAGTTGGACACTTACAGAGGCCTTATGAAGACTGTAGGCTGTTGGAGAAGAGCTTTGTGCTTTCAAAGGAAGAAAAATAACAGGACAGGAAGCTGAGGGATGAAGATATACTAGGAAGGAATGTAAAAAGTAATTTCCAAATATTTGGGGATGAAGCCAAATTATCAAAGTCTGCAATAACTCCTCTGATACAAGGTGAATTTGTCTTCTGAGTTTTGCACAAGATAAGCTTGATCCTGCCTTGGGAAAATGTGTTCATGATAGTTGCTAAAACCCTGCTTAAATCTAGACAACAGCAACAAAACAAGTGTTACATTCAACTTTTAAACATTAGAATGTGTGCTGTTGCTGACAGGAAAACAACCAGATCATATAACCAAGTACATGATTTCTTAATTAAATTGAGTTGAGCTGGTGTCAACAAGGAGAAAATATACTTCATACAATATTTTCAATTATGAATAGCACAGTTTGTACAGTGGATTCACGTCACATCAACTTTAACGTAAGGGGATACCAAATAAAGCAAAACAATAGTGAGAACTCAGGACAAGAAAATATAAATAATTACAACAAGGTTTAGATTTGGTTAGTATAAATAGTGTTCATTCTAAGCTTTCAAGAAAAGATTCAACTTCTCATTGGAAAACATATGAAGTCAGACAATGCCTTTTGTAACCATCAGCACTGAGTTACAACAGCACTGAGTTACAACAGAGATCCTTTCCTTCTTTCAAACAAGAGAGTTAACAATTTAAGTTTCCCTGTATATCTTTCATGCAATTCTATAGAAGGAAAAAAAAAAAAGAATTAGTTAATTTTTCATTTGTATATGTGAAAAAGAAAAAAAGTGCAAGAGGTTCAGTGTTTAATTCTGAAAGCTCTCAGCCAAGCTCCAGGATTCAACCCCTCTAGGATTCCCAGTGAACTAATTTGACAGTTCAGATCTGGGTCCTCTAAATATTGTTGCCCATATCCACCAAAACTCTTTATTGTTCTGCTAAGATCATTTAAGAAAAAGTGCTGTGGGGAATCATGTCAGAGAGATTGAGCCTCTCAGGCAGTTAAGTCAGTGTAATGACTGGTACTGAAAATACTTTGCTCTTGGTTTTATACTGAAGAGGTGGTAAATGTTGAGAGAGAGAAGCTGCCTAGGTCAATGTGCTTACTGTGAGCTTTGTAGACAAGAGTATGGTTTGCAGCAAGCCATGGAATTCTTTTAAGCTCTTGCGGTGCATTTTTATTCCACTCAGGGGTTGCAATAATCAGTCTAAAATCGTGAAAGGATAATCTTTTTGCTGGGTTGCAGCTGAAAGTATTTTGTATTGCTATGGTGACTTAGGCACCTAGTAACACTAAGGAGTTTCTTACTTTGGTATTCAATGGCACAAAGAGCAATAAATTACATCATGTCTTGAAGACCCTCCCAAGCTTATTTTGTATGAGACTTTAATTTTGATACTATTGACTCACTAGCTTTCCTAGTGACTTCGTATAGAAGTGTATAAAGATGATGAGTTTTCTAAAACTCAGACGAAGAAAGTTTTCCCAGGGGAATCTTTGGGACTGAACAATTTCTAAGCCATATGTGGCATGGCAACCTATCATGACTTTCTCTTAAGATTATGTTTGCCTGTTAAACAAATAAAGATTCTCAAAAAAAAAACCCAAACTAAATAATTAGGTAGCTCTCAAGCAACTTTATTTCCCAAACCAATTATGTCCAGTTCGACCCATTCTTCTTCACAATTCTGTAGACAGCCTTAAGCCCACAAATACTACATTTTCAAAACAAATTAGTTAGTCTGCAGATATCCCACCAACTGTACTATTTATTCACTGTCTTTACTTCATTACAATTACTATGCTTCAGTATACAAAAAGAACAAACCAGAATGTTGTATTTGTGTAACACAATATCTCTTTTCCATTCCACTATTTCAGATTTAGAATTTTTATATTTGTGCTTTGGTAGGCAAATGGAGACAAATCCTCAAGTCCTACAGTATTTTCAGGTTATCTAATTCTTACTTTGTCTTTCTATAATTTCACGCTATTATAAACAGTTTATTATTTTTCTTAAGTAGAAGTGAACTGTTTATTGATGTGACTATGTACAGCCACACAGGGAGATACTAATCCAAATATTGAAAAAGGGAAGAAAGTATTAGAGGAGTAATTAAATACAAATTCAGTAATGCTACAACTGTCACAGAATCCATTATTATTTCTCCTTGAAGATCTGGAAACAATTCCCCGGTGTAGTTATCACATATACTGAAATGATGAAGAAGTGGCATTATTTATAGATAAAATAATGCCAATATGCAAATCTCTGACTTCCAACAAGAAAGGGAGGAAGGTCCTGTTATTACATATCCTTGTCCAGCAGCTGAAGGTGTGCTGCCTAATTTCACTAAGGAGAGAGTGAAGCTACAATATCCTGGTGGAAGAAGACCAGAAATATGATTCCTACAGAAGCACTGTTCCTCAGTGGAGGTGTTTATGGATATGCTTTGTCAACCTGCCATTTTCAAATCACACCCTTCCAACCTGGGCCCTCCAAGTGCCATTTTGAGACAAAATTGGAAGTAACAAGCTTTTATTCTCTGAAATGCAACATTGAAGCACAAAAAATACCTTTGAAATATACTTATTTTCATATCTATCATTTTATCCATCACCAAGGATTTCAAGTCTACCTTGAAATGATGGAGTTGGGAGCTGCATTGCCTTGGCAATGGAAAGCAGAGGCAACAGTCCTAGCTGGCAGGCACTGCTGCAGATGCTGACAGGAGATAAAAGTGCACAGGAATAGTTAATTAGGCCACTAAAGTTTGTCTTTAGTTCATCGCTTGAGGAGATGGCATAAGATGGAATTAATGATCAGTGGTCACAAAGTGCCTCTGGCGCATCAATTTAGGTGTAGGAGCAAGTATGAATGAGTTTGTGTAAGTCTATTATTGCTTTTACAACCTCTAAACTAGACTAGCTTTCCTATTTATAATATCTGTTGATAAAATTTTATCAGTGTAGAAGAAGCTAGTGTTCTTCATGCCTTTCCTTCAATTACACTAGGATAAAAAGGAGGTGAGTCCCTTGGGGCAGGAGGAAAGAAAAATAATAATCACCAATATTACCAATAATCACCCATAATTAGCAATTGCACAAAACTGGTCTTGCAAACATAACTTTTCTTTTGTGATACATTTAAAAGATGTAAACTCAGTTACTGCTGTTTGTAAGATCCACCTGTTCTCTGAGCACTTGATATGACTTCACTAGTATCTGTAAAACAAAATCCAGGGCATCTTTCTCCTTAAACCTGATTGCTAAAATTGCGAGGTTGCTTCTGCTCACTCTCTCAGTGGTTCTGTTTTCAAGAAAATATATTCTAGGAACCCTGGATAATTCAGCTCTGAAGGGCTTTAGAATATCTCTAGCTGAACCTGCTGCCTAAAGAAGGCACAGCTAGAAGGTCACACCAGATTGCTCAGGATTTTATAGTCAGGTTCAGAAAACCTCAAAGGATATAGACTATACAACTTCCTTGTCAACAGCCCCATTCACTGCCTAACTGTCCTCATGAAGAAAGAGTTCTCTTTATATCCAGTCTGAAACTCTCATTTTATCTTATGCCCTCTGTCTCTCATTCTGCCACCACAGTGAAGAGCCTGGTTCCATCTTCTTCCCAATCTCCCTGTAAGTACTGAGGGTCAGGTCCCCTCAAAGCCCCCTATTCTCCAGGCTGATTAAGTTCAGCTCCCTGTGACTTTCCCCAGTTGGCAATTGATTCTGCTTCTGACCATCTGAGTAGACGTTTGCTGAACTCACTCCAGTTTACTGCTGTAATTTTTAAATTTGAGGTGCCAAAACTGGACACAGATGGGGATTTTCCTTCCTCAGTGCAGGGAATGGCACTTCATAAAGTTCCTCTTGGCCAAGTCTTTCAGCCCACACAGGTCCTCTGAATGGCTATCTTACCCTCACGCATATTGTCTGTTCCCCTAATTTTATATAATCTGCAAACCTAATGAGAAAGAGGTCCATCCTGCATAACATCAATAAAGATGTTAACCAGTACAAATCCCAGCATATTCTTACATTTCAGGAGAAATCAGAGAATACTCAGGTACTGCAAATGTAAGACCAGAGTAGAAGTAAAGAACAAGCAATAACTGGATGTGAAGATCTAGCATGAACATGGCAGAGGAAAGCATACTCTGTATGAGTGACTGCGTGTATCCCACAGAGGGGAGTGGGACAGCAAGAAGATACTCATTATTACCTGAAAATCTGAACGAAGCAAACACATGGTGCTATTTTAAGGAGAAGAATATGCCACAAGCTACATAGGGTGTCTGGAAAGGATGTACAAAGTATTGAGAAGGCTATTTAATGACAAAAAAGGAATAAAAAAAAAAGAAAAAGAGGTGATTTTATCTGTACCTTTTGGGCATTAGAGGAATATAGATAGCAGAAAATATGAAGACATTACACTTATCTTAGCAGGAAAAAGAAAACTCAATCCTTCTTAAAAAACACAAACTTACTGGTTAACAGGGCATATCCAATTAGTCCTGACACAACTGAGAAAATATTTCCTGCTTGTATTTGCAGATAAACTGTTCTGGATTTCAACATTAGTGATTTTGCTAATGTTGCAGACTAGTAAGACTGTACAAATTTTCAAAGATAAAATAAAAAGATTTCAGATCTGGGAGAAGTCCTTGTCTTTTTTATTTAAAAAAAAAACGAAAAAGGAATAAAAAGACAAAAATATTTTAATGAATTGAAATTGAGAAATGGGGCTGTAAGCATTCACAAGAAATATCAGAAGGAGATTAGGAGTGATTAGGAGTGACTGAAGGCAGAATAAGAAATGAGGGAAAGCCAAAGACATGAAGACAAATGGTTTCCTGGGATGAACTCCAGATCTCATTTAAGTCAATGGCAAAATTCCCCTTGACTTCATTAGGGCAATGATTTCACTTCTGAAGTTTATTCACAGCAGAAGATGTAAGTAAAATATGTAATGCATCTGACAGAATGCTTGGGGAGAAGGGGGAATAACCAAAGGTGAAACACATAGTGAATCACGTATTTTTCTACTAGACAAATTAGGTAGAATAACAAGTATACGTGATATCAGTAATTTTACTTGCTCTATGAGGCTTCTAAGAATAATACTGCAGTAAACAAGGAGAGCCGATGGACGTATTTAAATTTGAAAATTCTTGTGAGAAACTTTAAAAAATCTAGCTCTACTAAAAGTAGACACAAAGATTTGTCAGTAATAAAATTAGTTAGATGAAGGAAGAACAAAAGATTATATCACAACATAGAGGTAGGTAAATAGCAAGAATTCTCTAAGATCCTACATTTGATCTCTATTTTGAATATAATTCTGACTAGCCCTGAAGATATAAACAGAGATAACAACACAATATATTAAGACTAGTTATATGTAAAGTTAACTGTGAAAAAAACCTAAAGCTGACACTCTATGGCAAATCAATTTACTGTTGACAAATAAAAGATGGAAAATAAACTACCCATCTACTACATCCATCTACTATAACCACTTGGGAAATATATTATTATGAATGCTTCAATGGTGCCTCTGCTTAAGAAGTCAAAACCCAGTATGTTAGACTAAGAGAGAATAATGACAATGACAATTATATAAAACATGTTTATGTATTTATAAGTAGGCCCTCGCTTCAACTTCTGTATTCAATGTACTTGACTACCTTTTAGCTATTACTCACTCATACCAAAAACCATATAGAAGAATGCAGGAAAGAACCACAGAAGTGACCTATGGCATGGTAAACATACCTGTAGGAGGAAACTTTGAATTGATTTAATTTAGCTGCCTATGAAGTAAACACAAGAGGAGTAGAGGCTTGGAGATATGAATAATAGCGACATACTAAAAATACAGAAACAAGGAAAGTATAGGAAAAAAGAACATGTTCACCTTCACCTTACCCATTACTTAAGGACCACCCAATTTAATACGGCAGATTTATAATAATTTTATCCTTATAGTTATCACACTACTAATTTATTTTAAAACAAAAAGGCATAATGTTACTGAAAAAGAGAAGTTTCTAAAATCCTCAGTATGTTGCACAGTTAATGAGCTGTGTTTTAAAAAAATATTATATATTTAAATCCTATTAAAAATATTAAGTATTCAATAATTCCAAGATGCCATCTACGATTAATCTACAGGAAAAATGTTTTAACATGTATTGACCTCCACACTGCAGAAACTAGCTAGCCATTAATTCATGGAGACTAGGAGGAAACCTTTCCTTTTTCCTTTCTATAGCATAAGCACCTGCCAACTCAGGGATGACTTTTTGCTGCTTATCTACAAAATATACAAATACATTTGATCCTGAAGTGGCTGGAGTTGGTGCTTGGCGCTTCCTGTCTTATCAGTTTGGGCCTGCCCAAGCACATCCAAATACCAACTGGTTCTCTTTAAATTAGGGTCATCTAAAACATACAGTTTCTGTAAGAAAATAAGAAAATGTTTGAAAATGGCCATTTGTGGCATACCAAAATGAAAAGGAAAATATGCAAAACAAGATTTTTAAGAATTTCTGCTTTATAGTAAGGAGTCTGAGTTGAAAAAATGTTGAAAATAATAAACATAACCCCAACAACCAAACATGTTCTCCTCTTCCTTTTAGCTTAGTACAAAGAATAAGTGTTGTACAGAGAAATTTCGAGGGTATAAATTGACAGACTTATTTTGACAATTTAATTTCCCTTTAATTAAAAAATATTTTGTTGATTAAAAATGGGCAGTGAAAACATACAGAACTTTTTTTAATATTATGAAACTTATAATTAAATTGAACAGGTCTTAGTGTTTTGTGTATGGCTTGGGGTTCTTCTTCTTCTGATTATTATTAATAACAATTATTATTATTTTTAAACTCGGCAAGAAAGGGCCAAGACTATAAATAGGGATATCCTATTTGCACTAATGTATTACATTTTGAACATAGATAAAGACATTACCTTTCTGAAAAACTGGCATATTAAGAATATCCTTTTTTAAGTATCAAATGAGGCTTAAAACTCACCTACAATTAGCCTTTATTACAGGATCAATATTTTTAAGAATAAAGTTCTGATTAAGAAGATGACTAACATAGGTTTTCTGATTCTAGCAACTCTTACTAAAATTCCCATCCTTGACATTTTCTTGCTCCCTTTGGTGTCTAAACAAATGTATTTTCTCTGTGATAGAACCACAAAAAAGTAGAAACTTGACTAGAAATTAGCTTAGGGCACAGGCCTCTAAAGCCTTTCAACTCGTCAACTGCATCTAGTTCAAACGTCTTAAGTTAACATGCTAAACAAAGAAAAGTATTAGGGAGAAAGAGCATAGAAGTTTTTAAGGCAAAATTTCAAAGGAAAATCACAAAGTACTAGAGAATTCAGTGCGAATATTTTTGGGGTAATTGAAGAACCACAGAAAAAGAGCAAGCCCAGAAACAACAAAGTTCAAGACAAGAGATTGTGGATCTGGCGTGCTCTGTAGTGTCTAATGGTTCGGAAGTTTTAAAAATTGTACCAGTTACACAGAAACTTAGCAGCAACAAGTACCTCAGTGTTATTTGTGTGTTAGAGCAGACAAATATTCTCTATGCAAAATCTGGAAAGCTATTCAATGATCCAAGAATTGAACTGTGCTATATTTGTGTTTTGTGCATTTTAATATAAATGCATGCTATATAAAATTGTTTTTCTATTTCTGTTGAAAACTTTTACACCAATGAAACTCTTGGGGAACATAGAGCTGATCAGATAGATAGTACGGGACAACTCCCTTGAGGGAGTCGTCAGCTCCACCAAATTTAGTGTCATTGGCAAAAGCATTTAGTATCCCTCCCCGTCCTGTGTCCAAGTCATTTATGAAGATGCTGAAGAGCACAGGGAGGAGTATGGAGCCCTGTGGAACCCCACTAGTGGCAGGTTGCTAGTCTGATGTCAACCTGTTCACTGTAATTCTTTGTGCCTGACCCATGAGCCAGTTGCTCAGTGATCATGTAACCTGGTTAACCAGCTAATTGCTGGACACTTTGTCCAGAAGGATCCTGTGAGAGGCAATATTTAAAACTTTACCGAAGCCCAGAATGGTCACATCAACTGGCTCTCCCTGATCAACTGGGTGAGTTACCCTGTCATACAAGGAAATTAGGTTTGACAATCTGGACTTCCTCCTCATGAAGTCGTGCTGGCTGTGCCAGATGATTTTGTTGTCCTCCTCTTTTCTTTTTTTTTAATACATCCCAGAATAATCTCCTCCATGACTTTAACTGGACACTGAATTGAGACTGACAGGCCTGTAGTTTCTCGAGTCCTCTTTCTTGTCCTTCTTGAAAACCGGGACAACATTCACCAGTTTCCAGTCGGCTCAGACCTCTCCTGATTGCCAAGACTGCTGGCCTAGTTGGACGAGCTTGGTCTGCTAGAGAGGCTTGGAGAAAGGCCAGTTCTTCAGTAAGTTTTTTGCTGAATAGCTAATGGTAGCATTTAACAAGCAGAACCACACATCACGCTCAACAGGGACAAATGGGTCAAACCGACCAGTTTAGGACTTTCTGCACTGCCCTAGCTGACATTTCTCACATTAGCTGAATTTTATGCTCACTGTGTATTTCTCTGTGAGGCTGAGTTTCAATGCAATCTTAAAAACAAGAGTGCATAGAAGTATTTAGCAATGACAGCTGTTTCAAATTACAAAATAAATGGACATGGACAATTGAGCTATCTTCGTAAAACATGGCATACATGAAAAAGTCCCTACTTTTTCCAAATTTATCATAGGGATCAAAGGAAACAGGGTTAGAAGGGACCTGAAGAGGTCATACAGTCTTTTAATTTCCTTCCCCTACCCCAAAGTAGAGTAATTTATACCTAAATCACTTTTGACCACTTTCATTTATTCTTAGAAGCCTCCAGAATCAGTGGTTCCACAGTCTTTCTGTGCTGGTACATATATCAACACTTAATTATCCTACAGTCAGAAAGGTGTTTTTTTTTTTTTTTTCTGATGTCTATCCTAACTGTTGTTGCCAAAATACCAATCAATTATTTCTTGTCCTGTTCCCAATGGACAAGTTTTTTCCCATCTTCTCTTCACAGCATTCTGAAGGCTGTCATCATTTCCCACCCAGTTTCTCTCTTCTCAAACCTAGTATTTTCAGTCCTTCCTCAGTCTTCAGAAAAGACCAATCAGAAGAGCTAGGTGGAAGACAGATCTTACTTTTAGGTACAACATTCCTGTTAAGTATGCTTTCACAAGCACACATTTTGTCAGTGCACATTTGTCACCAGCGACAATTTCTAGTCTTAAGAATGACTGTGCATCCAGCCATGACCACCTCATATTTACAGTAATGATTGTTCTTACAAGTAACACCTAAAAATTCTAACTTTTCTCAGAACATTTCACCAAACTGTTAACATATGAATATTAATCATGCCTCCCATTTTTATACTCTTGCAGATTTACAATTTAGATGTGAAGAGTAACATGCTAGGTTAATATGCTATATATATATATGTGTGTATATATACATATATGTAAATTTCTGGAAGAAAACACAAATATAGTCTGCCTGCAGACTAAGCTGATATCTGAGATATCACAGAGCCTAGATTAATTTATCCTGCCTCTTAACCACATACCTTGCCTGGTGCTTAACACAGACTTCCGCTTCACAGGGCAGTTTATTCCTCCTGAATGAAATATATACAGTACAATACACTGGCCATTACTACATCTGTATATATCTAGCTACAAAACAAAAGTATATATGCTTTAAATTGTAATTCCAGTAGCTCCAGAAAGATACAGAAGCATAATTATTTATCTCATAATGCTATGAATAAAAGGGCATGCACAGTAACAGAACATGGTTTGGCATTGCTACCAGGCATGGTTTACCTTTGGGCTTTATGTACCTACAGCACAGTCAACGCCAACTGGCTTCGTGTCAAACCCTTCTCTAAACGAAGTCATGCTATTCTACAAGGGGACAGTAGTGTAAGTAATCTATTCTGAAACTACCTCTGAAGACGCTTTTCAAAACCTAAGTAATTCAATTACTACCTAAAGGCTGCAAGAGTTTGGGGCAGGGATTTGACAAACCTTTTTGTTTTGCTTCTGTATAGTCCTTTCCACAACAAGGCCCTCAGTGCATCCATAACAGTGTATATTAAAATAAACCACAACAGTTCAGCAGAATATAGCTGAAATATGCTTTTCCCCCACAGGAACAGAGACAAAGAAGAAACATATTATAAACAAGTACATCTGGAATTCTTAAAAAACCTGTTAATACCTATCCACAAAACTAAATCCAAACGGAGTCTTTTTATGGAATGGCTACTAGACACATGAGCAAAATGGACAGTGTGCTGTATCAGGAACAGTCTGTTTGGTCTACAAGATAAAGATTCAAAGTTCACAGTGTGCTCGGTAGAAGACATTTGAGAAACGATGAGGAACAGTAAAAAAAGACTCCATAAAAGAAAACATATATCAGTGACACTACATTGGAATATATTTAGACCAGAAATTGGAATATAGCTTATAATCATCAAAGGAATGAAGACTCAAAATGGCTTTCAAATTTGGCATGGACTATGATAATTTTAGAAGAGGTTGTCCACAACATGACTCTTACCTCCTGTGTTCTTAGAACAAGAGGATATAAAAGCTTAAAGATCATTTTTTCAGCTATGATGTCTGATAATGCCAAATTAGCAAGGAATGAAGAAAAGGAGGGGAAACATGAAGAGAAATAAAAATTAAGTTGGGGGGAATTCCCTAATTACCCAGACTACTACTATCATAACATAATACTGCATCAAATATACATATCTCCATTTCCATCTCAATCAGAAGCTTAGTAAAGTCTTTGAAAAGCATTAGTGAGCTGCCACGATTATACAAAGATTCTGCAACATCATTAAATCCTTATTATGGATACAGTGGAACAAATGAACTTGGCAAAATCTTGGTAAAGGAGGGAGACTACTGGATATGTTCAGCCTAATTTAAGATACACTTTTGATATTGTTGCTTATCTGGAGAAAACTACCAGAATACTTGCAATTATAACCCTAACAGAAACTACATTAGGGTCCATACAACACATATGCATTCCCAGCACTGATCTAAATAAAAGGCTGTTGTTAGATGCAACTGCACTTTGCCAGAAGATTGTGAACATTGCTTTTGCATATGGAATTTACCAGGTATAATCACGCCTTTAGCCATCTTGAGATTCAGTGACTTTAATGAGACCTACACATGGGGTATCACACTGAGATGAAGTCTTTCTATAAAGTCTAAGAAAACCTCCTAAACCCACATTGGAATTTTTAGTCCTTTAAAATGTGTAAAGTGTCCAGTTTTTTGCAAATTCTAAAGACTAAACAATAGTCAAATAATACTTTCTCAGCATAATGGCCTATATTTTTCAATGAATTCTTGGATTTATGGATCATAATTTAAATTACTGGTATAAGTGTTATCAATTAGATATAATTGCATGGTTTTATTTGACTTTTTACATGATAAGTCAGTGTATAGACATATTTTGAACATGTGTATTTAGGAAAAAATTCAAAAATTTTGACTTAAAATATTACAGTTACTTAAAAAACAAATGCAATCATCAATAGTGGATAAAATTTGTAACTATCCGTCCAGTTGTAGAAACACACTTTAATGGCACTTCCTCTCAGCTTTTGCATTGTACAAAGACAGGAATCTCTTATGAACTAATTTTAAGAGTTACACAACTACATTGCAGAGACATTTAGTTGTGCAACTTCAAACATATTTTTAACATTTGCAACAATGCTGAAGATGCTGCCTTTCTTATATAGACCTTTTAAGTGAAAAGTAAAAGTATCTTGTCCATACACTGAGAATTCATGACAGTATTACCACAAAGTTTTCAGCAAGACAATTTCCAAAAAGATTTTCTGAAACCCCACAGGAGCCTACCAACTTCTATAAGCTATGCTATGGGGATCTGACTCTTTTCAGCTGAAGGCACTGTATCTCTGGAGTGATCTTTTTGTTAAGAGCGTTGGGAATGTACTCTGGAAGTGCAACAATTGGCGCTGGAATAATGTAAAAAAGAAATAGCAACTTCTGATCAAAAGTAAGATGTAACATTTAAGAAGCTAGAGAGGAAATGATAAAGGACTGGACCATCAGTGTTGGATGATAAGAAAATTGATGAACAGGTGCAAAACATAGAGGACAAATGGACTGAAAAGTAAAGCAATGCAGAAAAACATTTTAAAAAAGGAGAATATAAATATTTAGGGAAACATTCAAGTGAAAATTTATTTCAAAGGGAGTGAAAAATATTATTAGTTAAAACATCATTGCTTATGTTTCCATTAGTATCCACACGTGAATGGCTCTGTACGAAAGCCAAAATTATTTCACTGCATATTCTCACAATAGAACTTCTTTCAATGGGAATATGCACAGACAAAGCTATAACCTTTAAGATCCCATTTCCTAGCTGTTCCTCTTTTCATATAAAAATAAAAGTCAATTGTTGTCACAAAGTCTCTTTGCCCATTATCTTCCTTATGTTAGATTTATGAATAAAAATGTGTGAAATTAAATTATACAGGCATTAAAATATCATGTGATTAGGTGAAACATTTTTGATGAACAAGGATACCCAGAAATACTGCAATTGCTACCACATTCATCTGCTCAATTACATGCTTCTCACCTATTTAATAATGCTTGTTACATCCCTGCTAATTGATGTGTTTCGCAAGTTTATTTTCTTATACACTATGTCAAGTCTTATACAATGAACAAGAGACTTGGATCATAGCAGTCCCCTAGAACAGAACAAGCCTCCAAGGTAAATGCAAAGAAATCATGAAATGGGACAATGAAACGATAACAAAAAAAAAAAAAAAAAAAAAAAAAAAAAAAGACAGGGGATTGGAACATTATGAAGTTAAAGAAACAAGGGAATGAAAGGGATTAAAACTGGAATGATAGGTAACCTACTGTAAGTGGTGTGAAAGCTTAACAGTGGGGGACTGGAATAATCAGATATGGGAACAACCTGACAATGGAATGCTTTCAAACTGAAGCACCTCAAAAGTAAATGATCTTAGAGCAGAATAATCATATTTGCCTCTGGGAATAAAATTTAAAGATAAAAAAGTTTGAAAAAAAATAACAAGTTTGATGATTATGCAGATAGAACTGCAGAGAGAAATGATCCAGTCAGGGCAAGAGTGAAAAAAGGTAAAGGAGTAGGGTTGGGAACGACAGCAGAATACAAAGGAAAAGGTGACTGAAACCACAGATGCTTGGAACTCACTTTTTCCACACAAAATTGAAGACGAAGGACTAGACTGGATAAGGTGTCTTTTTCTTTTTTTTTTCAGATTGACGCTTACTCTTGTTCATTTGGACTAAAGTTATTCTTTCTGATAACATCCTAATACAACATTTTCTAGAAAGTGCTTTAAAGATCATGTGTGTGTCTTGTGTGTCTTGACATTTGGCTTCAAACAATTTCCGTCTTACAGAGTACAGCACTACAATAGATGAACACAAAGAGTCATATAGGAGATGATGTATGAATTCACTTTTTGAGAAGTGACTCTAAAACACTATTTCTTGTTTTCACTGTACTTTTTTAAAAGAAGCTGTCAATAATTAAAATTCTAGAAATCAGAGTGACATCCATTAACTCCAGGATTCTAGATTTGCTGTTAGGAACTAGATATTTAGGTAAGTCAATTGGAAATACGGGTTTAGTCACATTGCCTTCAGTCTACAGTCTCAGAATGAGCAGGGAGACAACCATGAAGACAAGCCCCTTCCACAAAATCTCACCAGAGGCGGGAAAAGTAATAGCACAAAGTTGATTTCATTATGATCCTGATGTTCATTTCAGAATCTAAACGTACTAGTTCTGAAAGAACTGACTTTCAAATCCCTCCAAAATCTCTTCAGCAGTATGCTGTCTATGACACACAGGTTAAAAAGAAGTTGCATTATCCCTAATGATGTTCATGTGAACTGTCATTATTGATTCTAAGCATCATTCCATGTCTTATGAAATGCTGTGGTTTCTTCAGAAACAAGAAAAGTTTTTTGAAAGTTTCCCACAACCTAGGTTTAATAGCACTTGTTTGTATGCTTGTGGGTTTTTTTCTTCAGAAGTCTGCATTCATACTCCAAAGATGTATACTGTGGAACTTGCAACTACATCCATGTACAATTGTTATGCAAGATTAGCAGCACCTAATTCTATATAAATAATGAATTTTTGTATTATGAAATACCTTCAGTTCTGTTTGTCACTTTGAAACCTGTTGCTTATCAGCTATAACTCACAATAAATTTGGAGTAGTCCATGTTGAAATAATCAAGGAAGAAACACTCTCAAGCATGGATTTAAATTAAAATACAATTGTCTGACACTGATTATTGACAACTGATCTTAGAAGAAATTTAATTTTCGAACAGAATATATATGCCAACAATAAGTAGCACATTTTCTCAGTGAAGATTTATGTTAAGGAAGCACTCAGTGCCTACATACCAGGAATCAGATTTGAAGACCAGTCAAGACTGAACTTGGATTTAATACTGCTGAAACACAGAAAGAAAACCTAGGATTTAAGATCCCACTACTGATATGCTGCATACTGGATCATGGAAGTACCACCTTTCATCAGACAGGGAAAGGAAACTGGGAGGCACACAGGATAAAATTTCAGATGCTTTATGCAATTATTAATACAATAGTTACCCCAACTACCAGGCCATGGTTATACTGATCACCTAAAACTTACTGGAGTATTTTTAAGTATTCAAAAAGAATAAGAAATGGAGCAGATTATATTTCATTACCTGAGGCCAAAATTTTAGAGGTTTTAAAGTGCCCTAAATACACTGGCTGGGACTCACTGCACTTAACAAGCATTTAAATGGGATACAGTTACTTGAAGTTATAGAGCTACTATCTTTCTCTAGTCAATGAACTGAGGCAATGTTCTAGGTAACTTGATTTGTGCACCTATGTGAAGATACCTGGTCACAGATGGGTAAATTGATGACTCTAACTATGTTTCTAAAATCAGATGTGAAGTACTACGTTAATATCCAAGGACTGAAACAACTTCCCCACAAGGAGCTAAGGCACTACAGTAACCAAAATCAATTTCTCTGATAATGTTCCCATCCTCAAGCACAGAAATACTGACTTCTGCCACACACTCACAGAATATTAATTATGTTTATAAAAAGACTTACTTATGCTAAAGACATTAACATGTACATCCCAAAATAAGTCAGTTTTGCTATCACATAGTTTTATCATATCTGATAAAATGATAGTACAGTTTTAACAACCAAATGCCGAACTAAAATGCTTGGCTTTGACACTGTCACTGGGACTCTTTTTGCATTTCCTGCTGAAATAACAAACAAATGTTTCTCCCTGGAAGCTTGTCTAGAATCCAAACTCTGCCCCTTCCCAACTGAATGCTTTGATCTCTAAACTGCACACAGCCTCTTGCCTCTTTCCATAATACTTGGCTCCATTATTCCTGTCTGTGTGCCAGCTATAAGATGGCAGGCAACATAATTGCTCAGCATATACCTGGTGTTGTGGCTAGCACACTTTCCTGGGAATCAGGAGATGGAGGTTTAATCTACTTGGAGATTAATTGAGCCTCCAAATTCATAGGTGAATGCAGTAATTATCACACCTCAGTACCATTTTTCCAGGGGAGAAACACCCAGACTTCCTGGGTGAACCTTCTCTGGAGACTAAAAGTAGGTGCTTGTGCCAATAAAATACTTTTTTAAAACTAGTTTATTAACTATTTTTCAGTTTAAAGAAAAGAGATTATGTAATCTGTGTAGGTAATGCAAAATTTAAATTGTATCTTCATTGTTTACCATATTCCTCACTGGTTTTACTTCTGTCTTGCTTTACCTATATTATTTTCTCTTTTCCTTAAGTAATGCTCTTTAACAAAAATGAGGGGCCCTGACCAATACGCTCATGGAAGCAGGGAAGAGGCCTCTTCTCTTCCTTGGTCCTCTGCCTTCCACGCAAGCCCTCCCCTTCCCTGACTTTTGCTTGCAGATTGCATTCATTCCCCTTTTCCCTCAGCAAAGGCAAAAATGTCACAAGTGAGCGGGTATCTAGTCACAGCTTGTATCTTTTGTCTGACAGCTCATGGTCTCGCAGAGGCCCAGTAATCTTGTACTAAGTTTGGTGCAAGGAATGAATGAGCACAGGTTCTTTCTCCAGTGGTATCTCAGGGCATTTACATTCTGTTGCTTCAATCTATCAAGAACTGAGCAACACGTCATCACAAGTTTCAAAAGAGTCACCGCAGTAAGTCTCGAAACTGCCTATTTTGACAAATGACACATCATAAAAATGAAAGAGGAAGGCTGAATCTTGGGTTAGGGTGTAACTCACGGTATTTGCCTTTTTTATAGGCAAGAATTGCTACAATATGCAGTATTTTAGCTATAAACATAGCTATAAATGTAGCCATATCTACATAATCATATGCACAGACATCTCAGTTTATCCAGCAGAATGGCAGACAGAACACAGGATATGTAAACAGATCTGCCAAACACTTACAAAACAACTTTAATAGCAAGTGTCATTCTTTTCTGTAAAGTAGCTGTTTTTAACACACACGATCTAACTCTTGTTTGCTCTTTAAAGTTTTATTGTCTTGGCATTTTATACAGGAAGAGAGCATTAGCATACTCAGGAGAACTGCTAAAAGTAAAAGGCCTCAAGCTACCCACTGCATGGTTGATAGCATAAAGCATGGGATATAAAAACTTTTGTCTGATTGCTCACTTTACTTGTTTTAGAGTAGTGTTACTCTCAAGAGCATATATTCATGTTCTTTCTACTTCAAGTTTTATTACTTCTTTTGTATTATTTAATACATCTAAAGACACTTCCAAAAGACAAATTTTTCCATTTTGAAAAAGTAATGGTTTGGAACCTGATAAAATCCATGAATGTTCACAGTGTATCATTTTCAAAGGCAAGTAGAATAAATGTGCAATAAAACAATTAAATGCATGACAATAAACATTTCTATGTGATCACAGATATATTAACATGCCAAACAAAAGAAAAAATCAGTAAAATATTTCCCCTAAAAAAAGGTCAGACCAAAATGGATTCTTCACACACCAGAGCATAAGTAAAAAAGGGAGTCTGGTCTCAATTACTGTTACTGTTAAATATCCCACTCTAGCAATTACAATGAACATTTAAAATGTGAAAGAGAAAATCGAATGAAAAAAGGCAAATGAGATCAGCTTTTGAAAACACAAAAAAAAAGATACCATAATTGTAGATACACTTTAAAAATCATCCTACAGTAAACTTAAAACTAAGTCTACTTAGATATCACACTGCTAATTATTGTATAAATAACCTGGGAAACAATACCTCCAAGATACATGTTTTACTATTTAGTAAACAAGAAACTGCCATGTTTGACACCACTGATTAAGGCCAGGCATTTCTAAAGCTTCAGACACATTTCTGAAATCCACAATACATCAATTTTTAATACTTCCACTCTCTCAGCTCCATTAAAAAGATGGTAGGGGAAAGAATTTAGAGTAATTAATGATATAGTTAGCTGCTAAATATTAATAGGAATCGTAGTCTTGCATAAAATATAACATATAAACCTTGCCAATACAGACGCACCAGTAATTAAACTTGAATATGTAATTACACTGATTTATATGACAGGCAAAAAGTTACACTTTACTGGCTTCTATGTAAACTGTGGGCAACAGTTAAACTTTGCATTTTACGGTTTATATAAATGGGCAATATCTCTACTACAGTTCATAAATGGTTTAGAGACTCATAGTTAAAATTACAACTAATTCCAATGTGAACATTCTGACTATACCTTACAAACCAGCCTATGAAAATGACCACAGAGATCAGCCTCTCATTATGTTCAATGCTTGCAAGCACACTGATGAGGTTTAAAAACAAAAAACCAAAACAAACCAGCAAAAAAAAAGCTTACACCAATCCTACTACAAAGTAAATGAAGACTCATCTATTTAAAAGTTTTAATATAAATGTTTAGGTTCAAATATATACCTCCAAATGTTTCACTTACCATCTTAAAGCACTTATGAGTAATATTGTGTCTTAGACTAAGGCATTTTTTCTTGAAAGGAAGCTAACTGCACTTACATGTGAGGCTGAGGAGAGCAGCCTGGACTGCTATTTCCATTACTGTCAATGTGATCCAGCGAACCATTGAGATCTTCATGGACTGCCTGCAGTAAGCCACTGGATGCGTTATTTATCAATCCTGGGTTACTAAGCAATGGTAAACTACTCTCTGCCAGGGCAGCCTACCGAAATGAAGAGCAAAACCAAAATTATCAGTCCATGCATATACACAGCACTCATACATGTATGAACATTTAGAAATATACACACAGATAATAGCTTATTTTGAGTAGTTGTAGAGGTGGTCAGAGGATTTTGTGTATTTCCAATTATTTTCACATCCTGAATATAGCAGCATTTCTATTTCTGGTTTACTATTTCTCTCGCTTAGGTTTCATTCTTTTCCATTATTAACTATGTACTGATATTCATGGCACTTTCTAGTTTTACATCATTTTTTGAATTACACTTAACCCCTTTGCCCTTCCATACAATGTATGGCCCCTTTATAATGCAGGCAGCTGTTATATTTAACAAATGACCAGAACTTATCTCAAAATAAAAAAGTCCTGACATTTGCCTCTTCTGCATAAAAATTATATATTATAATTAAACTTTAAAGTTTTTGCCATGAGCACCATGTTCCCCACCACTATGATGTGAAATCATTTATGACAGCTTGGATAAATATTAATGCATATCCACATGCATTTGCAAAAGCTTCTATCAATCTAACATTTGCAGCAAAACTGAGTGTTCCAGATTTTGCCACAGGGTGTCCTTCTTGCTTCTTCACATCAAAAGTAGCATGAATAAGAGCTACTACTTGCAGTGCTAGGTAATACAACTTACTTGGATGATAAACCCAACTATTTAGAATGACCATCAGGTCATCACGTAAACATAAAGACAGGTAACTCTATACCAGTGCATAAGTAGAAATTAAATATATCACACATAAGAACATAATCAGTGTGTGCAAAGAAAGGGTAATTTAGT
>WBMZ01002000.1:42500-47500 GCA_013400975.1 Atrichornis clamosus | reverse complement strand
CACTTCATCCTTTCCCACTGAGGTCCAGTTAGTGCCCCCTGCAATCTGCCATCATCAATCTAATTCAATAGAGTGACAGAGCCCAGGCAGTGTGAAACACTGAACTCTGCCATCAAGTCGGCATCGACACTGCACTGGGTCTCATTACAACTGATGGACCCTACTTCACTAGCAGTCAGACAAAGCAAAAAGTGGCATAATTGGTCACACTGCAAGCTAAATCTTCACTTGGACTGTTAGATTACAGCCTAGCCTTTGTAAATGGTAAACAGTTCTTAAGCCCTTCGCTGCCTTTAAAAAACATCACATTACTCAAACCTCTACTTTTTCTTAACTGATCTTTCTGATCATATACTTTGTAAATATTTGTAGTTTCAGACTCAAACAAGTTACCAAATTAAAAGAAAAAAAAAGAAATATTTGAAATATGCAACTTGTTGATAAAAATAGCAGAACAAAAAAGAGGAAAATGTATCTAACAACATGAAAAGATTTTTTTTTTCCCAAACTAGTTTGCAAGAAGAACTGTTCAAAACTTTATTCTAGTGAGTTGGCTCTGGATACCTACAACATGATTACAACATTAATTCTAATAAGAATTACTTGATGTTTAATTCCACCGTTTTCCGGAGAGTTTGTGCTCGTTACACCTGCAGACTGAGACTGGACTACAGAAAAGTAATTTTAAGAAAGGGAACTACCTTTATTACTGCAGATATTTTGAATATGCTGGATATAATTTGATCAGTGCATTTTCAATTAAATAACATTTGAGGCAAGGGATGGGAAGAAGATTTCTTCTTCATTATTATGTGTGGCTCCATATTATGTGTGTGACACATTAAAGCCATGGTATTTGCCCTGACATAAATTCCTAACAAACAAATTAAGCTAATACTATTGTGTAAATAGTATAAAAGAAATAGCAGCTTTACCTGGGTTTAAAAATCTTTCATTTTAAGGGAAATGAGAATAAATTACATTATTGTGTGCTTCTCTCATTATTTTGAGTTTCGAGTATTAAAGTAAAAAAAGACTCAAACAGTCTGCCTTGGCTGAAAGAAGAAAAATCATTCTTGCATGAAAGAGAACTGTGAGAAAGGTGAGAGAAGTGAGAGGTGTTATCCTTCTTTCTCCACATATGGCAAGAAACAGGGACAAAAATCTCAGTCCCTCGCTGCGTCCCTTGGGCCCCTATCAGCAGTCCCAAGCGGGGATGGGACATGTCCCCCACGCGACTGCTGTCTGGGCAGAGGGGACAGCGTTGTGCAAGTGTCCTGCACGGTCACCCCTGAGGCTTTGCCCAACCTCGGTAGCCCGGTGAGGGCAGCCACAATACCCAGGGGTGCTCATCGCTTCTTGCACACGCGGAGGGAGCATTCACATACATGCAGTGACCTCTAATGGTTAGAGCATGCACAGGGCACCGCAGGCCTGCGGCCCGAGGCGTGGCACTCCCTGGGGACCTCCCTGAGTGCGTCTGACATTACACCTTCTGCTTGCAGAAAAATGCCCCCTGTCAGGCTGGGAGTCATTTCGGGTGGAGATATGCTTTGCTACTCTTTTATCCCACAGAACGGCATACACAAGCACTGGGTCAGAAGGGGAAGAAGGAAGAGGGGTCCTGACCCAGCATTTTAAAAACTGAAGATGGCTTGGATCCAGTCGTTGCTCCAGGGACTGTGTTTTTCATTCATGATGAATGGCATTCGAGTCTTAGTTCAAGCAAAATACTGTAGAAAATCTTGATGTTAGATAATTATTGCATAATTTATTATGTGAAAAATCTTTAAGTAAAAAATCCCCACTAGTTCATTAATATCAACAAATTTCATGCAAGAAATATATGGCTTTAAGCTAGAGTCACTACGGCAAGTGTATTCTATTTAGTTTAGGTTAGTAGTAAATAAGTAATAGGATAATGCATCCATGTAACAAACCTGTATTTCTAACTGCTGAACCACTTGCATTTGCACCCGACACTGAGCAGTGCTTCTGTCATCCAATGCATGTTCATTGTTAAGGTGCCTAGAGAAGGAAGTAAGACAGTGTTAAGATGAGGAAAATATCTTTATGAGTTCATTTTTCTCTCCTGTGCATATGGCTACCATTAGTTACACAAAAAGACCTAATTGGAGCATGCCATACACAAAGCAGTACAAAATAACAAAACTGATTACCTCATTTAGTTCTACAAACTTTCCCAGTGATGACTGTCAGATACCAGTTCCTATCTCCCAGGTCACATATACCATCTAAAGGTCAGTGTAACCAGTTATTAATACTTTTAGGATTACTGAACTGACTTCCACTCTCTGTTGCTGATGCAGATGAAGGGAATCACCTTACAAACAAGTGTCCAAAAGATATAATTGCTTTTACTGCTTGAACAACTGAGATGCAGACTTCTCTATCTGCTCTTCTTTAATGATTAAGCAACCACAGAACATCTGCCACTCCTCCCCCAAAACAGAGGGGAATATCCAAATTTCAACGTAGTTTCTAGAAATAGACCCTGAGGATGATGGAAGTGATTGGCCCACCCAGTATGAAGAAGAGTGTGCAAGGTAAAGGCAGGGGAAGGACCAGCTGCACAGGTTGCTAACGCAGCAAGCCTCCTGGGAGAGATTCAGACTACACATGTGAGTTCAGCAAAACAAAAACACACGCTGCAACAGGGAAAGAGGCTCAGTGAGCAGCTGCCTGTAACTGATGTTCAGCTCAGACCCAAGTGGTTGTGCCCCAGACATTTCAATTGAGCACAACTTTACAAAGATCATTTAATAATGCTTTTTTTGAAGGACAATGTTTTCATTTTCTTCTCTCTCTCTTCCAGGATCAAAGAAGTTCCTTTTGGAGCTTTAATAGTGGGTTTGCTGCTCCGCTGAGAAGAAAACATAAGGATCCAGCTGAAGAAGAAATGAGAGAAAAGGAGTTCTGCCTTTGAATGTGGATTTACTGGCTCTTTCCACTGTAGTCATGAGGGGTAAGCTTTGCAAGGACTACAGTCACAGATGGTCTTACAGTTACAGGAAATAAGTTATCTATACCGTGGAGGAAATGTATCTTCTCCTTCTTCTTTGCTAGCAGAACTAATCAGAGAACTGTGTAGTCATTTCATTGTTAATCTATGGGGAAAATGTGTTAGTCAGAAACAGTGGAAAAATAGAGGGGACTGTATCTCACTTCTACTAACATTTGCATCTTTTTATTTAAATCATGACTATACAGGTTTAGGATCCAATGATAGTATTTTCAGGTGAGCGAAATGTTCTGTTTTTCTTGCAACAGGCATGCCTGGGGAAGAGATATAAGGAATTTGAAAGATTTTGTTCATTCTTTTAATATAAAATTGTTTAAGAATATACAGGGAACTTGCTTGGTAGTTTATACTAAGTTCAAACATCACCAAAGACACATTTCCTTTATGTTAGTCATAAATCCTATAATTTATTTATTTTCAAAGGAACTGACTTCACTCCCCCCACTGATGCAAAAATGCACAATCAGTTTAAAAAGCAGGCAATTGCTCAGAACATACCATTCACTTGTTTTCTGAAATTTTGATGCGGAAGAATTTTACTCCCTCAATTACACAGGCATGATAGTGCATGGCCTGTTAATGTAATGGTTTAATGTTTTCAGTTAATTGGGTACAAAATTGTCAGAAAAAGGTCTGAAGACAGATTTTACCTCTGCATCATTACCGCTATCACCAGTACACACCAGTACACTGTGCTTCCACCTGCCTGCATACTCATCTGTGTATGCTCACAGGTATATGTGGATAACACATGAGAGTAAGCAAGAGTGTAGATATAAAAGATCTCCCAGCCCAAGTTTGAGGTTACTGCATACTCATGATTATTTATTAGTTATTACAACACCATATGTTTGCGTAACACCTTAAAAAATAGATACAGACACAGTCCTTGCCCTGAGGAACTTTAAATGTAACAGCAGTATGCAGCGTGGGAGAAGAAAGTCCAGTATAATGTAATTTCAATGTGATTACATGGTAACTTGGGAGTATGTTGCAAGTTTTTTGAGAGTTAACACAGTAATCTTTGGAAACTCGTGAGATACACGCATCATTTATACCATACTTTCACTGTGCATTTTGCTGCGCATTTTGGAGAAAAGCTAATTTATGGAAACAGTGAGAGCGTAGAAGTTGTTTTAAGAATTATTTTTTTCTGATCTTCCTTGCCTATGAAGTAGGCTTGCCTTATTTATCATGCAAGTACAGGCAATGTAGTGAAAGAAAAACTAGGTCTAATACATTTTTAAAAACCTCTAAAATAACTTTCTCTGTATAAAGTTGCTGCACTTTTAGGGTCCGATATGTTTCAATCTGACAAGACAGACATACATTCTTTCCTCTAGAAGGCTGGAAATCATTACAAATATTTTCTTCTTGTTGTTCATTTTGTTTATTTGGTTTTTGTTTTGTTGTTCTGATTTGCTTTGGCTTGGTTGCTTGGCTGGCTGAGAGGTTTTTTTTGGGTTTTGGGGATTTTTTTTGGTTTTTTTTTGTTTTCTTCTCCTGTCTTTTAAGTTATGTACAAGTTGTGTTGATCAATTTCCATACTTCATCGGCATATATGTAATCTTTTATCTTATCTGCATCTTTGACTAATCCCATGCTAACTTCATTTATAACTCAGAACTAGATTTTATTTTTCTTTTTAAGGGTAGAAAATATGTCGAAGGACTGGAAAGTGATCATGAAGAGCTGAATTACTGGATTGAAGGTGTAAAGTAGCCTGCGCAACACACATGCAGCTTATTCCAGTATTTTGCTGCTTATTGAGTTATGGAAAGAAACAGGATTTTCTCCTCATTACATTTGCAACATATTAGGAAATCAGGAGGCAAATTATGGACTACACATAGCATTATAAAGCAGACTGAAATGAATGTACTATCGATAACAGAACAATATAAAAAATACAGCATGTTCTAAAAGTGATAGATAGGGGATGATACATTCTAAGAAC
>WBMZ01002000.1:30000-40000 GCA_013400975.1 Atrichornis clamosus | reverse complement strand
AATTGACTTGCTAACTTCCAGTGCATGTTGCAAATTATCAATTTTAACCACTAGAATTTCAAATTCATTTTTTCTTGCAATATTTCAAAAGCTGAAGTGAGATCAGCTTGGAATCCAAGTGTGTTAGGGATTGTTTTAACAAAATGTTTCACTTGCATATCAGTGGTGTTTGATTTATTTTGCATCAGGCTTTTTATGTTTAAACACTGACAGGAGTTTAAATACAAAATGTTAGCTGTCACTATTCATTTAGCTGATTATGTCAGATGCCTTAGTTTTGAGAGATGGTGGCACTGTCACCAAAAGAAACAACATTCTGACAAGTTCAAAGAAGATTCTTGAGGTCATCATTTTGCAGCCATACTACCTAGTCAAAGACCAAAAAACCCCAACAATGCACACTAAGTAAGTACATAATGCTGTATATCACTTTGCAGCTAAAAGAGGAAAAAAGAAAAAAAACATTATATGGCACTAATTAAATTTCATTAAGTTATTTCTTTATATGGTTTTGTTTCTGTCATCCTGACTATGATGCTTGGTCACTATTCTTTGTAGACTTTTAAACATGCTGTCTCGCCCCAGAAATAAATACAATCTGTTGAAAAGCTGGCCTATCCTCTCCAGCATGATTTTTTTTCCCTTGTCTCTATAGATGAAAACATTACCAGTCTTTGTACTGTAGCTTGTGTTTTATTTGCTGGCGTCTGCCGCATGCAGGTTAAAGAACACTTGTCTGCTGGCTGGAATGTTTTATTGTAAACCTTTCGGTTTAAGCACTAAAAGTCAAACCCTTCCTACTCAAACTGACTTAGGACCAACGGAATGATAATTAATTTTGCAGACAAAATACTCTGAAGTTTTGTTATATGTTATTGCACTCTGACATTTAAAAAAACATAATGAAGAATAATATTAAATGCTTTGAGAGATCTACCGGGTTCCTCACTTAGAGACCAGTTTCTGTCCACACTTCTTTCACAGCAAAGTTTTGAGTTTTCATAAGCATTTTGACACTTTTCTAATCATGTCAGTGCCCAGAATTTTCTTTAAATCTTGTCATCTTCTTTCAAGTTATGTAACAATGTTTTCTCGTTTATCTTTACATTTTGAAGTATTTTCTTAAGCCAAAAGCTGTTTTTGCTGAATAGTTAAACTGATCTTGCATGCATGAAAAATTGTAATTTAATACCACCTTATAAAGGCAGAAATATAAACTGTGGGTTTGTGTGTGTTGTTGAGGGACACCAAAGAAAAGATATAGGTTTAAGTTTTGCTACATATACAGATATTTACTAACAAGAAGATTTGCTGTACTTTCTTGAAACCAATGCATATGTTTCCAAGCAGTTCCCCTTACTGTGAAACTTCTTGAGCCATTCAGAATACCTGAAAAGAATTGTAGCTAATTGGAATGTGCTCAAATTATCTTAAAAACAAAACCAATTCATATTGGATTAAAAAAAAATATTGTGAAAATGGCTTTTGTAGCTTTAAGTCATTTATTGAAAGTCATTTGTCACTTCACCCTAAATCATTTCCATTATTAGTAAAGTGAAATAAAGCTGGTATTTTCTGTCCTAATCCTTCTTCTTGGACGTTCTGCTTTTTTTTTTTTTTTTTTAGATCAAGCTGCAAGGTAAACCATTTTCTGAGCGGAAGTTGCAGTTCACTTCATAAACCAGGCACTCTTCAAAGTTGTCATAAGCATATTACAGAATTACAGACTACTAGACCAGGGTAGTGTACCTTATTAATATTTCATTTTGGTACAATATACTTGCATTAACTCTCTTAACACAGGTATCATATTGTTTCAAGTCAGAGAACCTGAAACATCGCAACAAAGATTAGACTAAGAGCAAAGCCTTGAAAACTACAGCCATTAGTCCTGTCATCCCCTATAAAGCTAATGGGTTGGAAAAATGGTCAATCTTTGGACTAAAAGTTGATATTTAATTGAAAGAAAATGTTTTTTAATTGTAATGGGGATTTTGCATTACTGTGAACATGAAAAGATACTAAAGAATCTAATGCAAGGTTATGTATTGATTTCCATGTTAATGCTAGTGTAAAACAAAGGAATATTTCTATTTCATAAACAAACTCTCCTATTCAGCATCATGACTTCTTATTTGTTTTAAGGGTACAGTAGACAGGCTTAAATGAAAACAAGAAATAAGAAAATATTCTCAGACATCTTCTGCTGGTGCATAGGACAAAAAGCCATGACACAGCTGTAAGCCTTGATTGACTCTGCACCAGAATTATCAAGATGTTATATGTCACTTTCACATCTTCCAGGGTTATTTGGTTCAGGAAAGCAAGAGCATCTGTAAACCTAGCACTACACTGCCTTAATCAAAATGGTTTTACTGATCATGGATTATAACAAGACACCTGACATAATGGATATGCAAAGTCTGCCCACAGAATTAGCATCACTATAGCCTAGATGGATGGACATATTCAGAAAATGTAGTTTTTCTTGAAAAGGAAAATGCTTAAGCTAAATGAATTTAAATTATTATTATTAGTAATACTCAGAACACTATGTAAAATTTGGGAGATTTCAGTTTCCTTTTAATACAAACCTGTGTAAGTCAGGTTCTTTTAAATCCTATACAGTTTTCTTTAACAATAAGCCCTTGTTTTGACATTCCTCTTTATATACTAATAAAAAAAAATTTGTCAGGAGTGATACCTACCTACAATTTGCAAGTCAGTATAAGTTACTTCATTTAAAACTGAAAGATGGAGAAAGTATTGCAAATACTTTATGACTAGTATTGCTATAATTCTATTATAAAAGTTATTGTGATACCGAGTACTTATGGTCTGCTGTTAAGGTGCTTCTGTTATATACCCTGTAGTTTGCCATTTGTAAACACATCTTTTTGATGTTTCTGCCAACATCCTGGCAACAAAGCAGTGCAATTTCAAATGAGCTAATTAACTTAATTGTTGATGAAGCATGAAACAGTTCATTCACCCTGTTAGCTGCACCATGACAACATAAGAGTCTCAGCCCCTGAAGTTACTCATCTATATAAGCCTATCTGTAGCTTTCCATTAAGATCTATGGCATGCCAAATGAGTGTGGCTCTTCTAACAAAGACCAGTCCGTAATGTGCATAGGTAGAAAATCGGTGCTGTTGTTGAAAATTCAAATGAGCTCAGAAATACTAGTAAATACTTTGAAATTTTAAAAAAGGAAAAATTGCAGAAATCCATTGCAGTTTGAAGCTGCAGACGAAAAGGAAAAGCTGTGTCACCTATTTCCTAAATGCTCTGATTTAGAAAATACCTGGCTAAACCAAATGCTAAAAAATGAAAACTTTTGACATCACTGTTCAGTCCTGAAAGGTGCAAACCCACCTGTACACTGTGGGGTTTTTTCTATGTATCTTGAGCACATGAAAGCAAAAATAGATTAGCAAGTGAGAGTTAAATGGTCATGCTTAGTCCTTTGTGCTTTTTTATTTATACTATACACATTAATTCCCACTTCACACAAACTGTCAGAATTTAAAATGTGCTTTTTCATACTCCTGCTATCCAATATAAAATCTAAAGCATCTCTTCAAATTTTCTGAGGCTCCATTTCAGTAAAGGATAATAAGAGGATTAAACACTGTGCTATTGAAAGGCCTGCAAAAGTGTTCGACATGAAAGAAAGGATAACAATTTGACCCTCTGCCGATAGCCTCGATTATCCAGTTGCTTGAAATACACACAAAAAAATCTCTGATATGGTTTACAGTAAAACTTTGTTTGCCATCTTTCAATTTCCCTTGCCTTGAGCAATTTTGTACCAATGAATAAAATCCACCTACTTTAAAAATTGTCCAAAATCTTCACAAACGCTTTCACAGCCAGGCCATTTGCAAACTCCATGACCATAGAGAGTATGGGAGGCCCCAGTCTCCTCATGTGACGAGCTGTAGCAAAAGAATAAGGCATCAGATTCATCTCAAAAGCCATAATCGTTGGAGGCTGCTAGCGCCTGTCAGGTTACGATCAGTGACAAACAGGTCAAAACAGGTCAATTTAGCTCAGAGCAGTCAGAAAAATTTAATCGTTCTATTGAATAGTTCAACTGCCAAGGCTAGATGATGTTCCAATTAGAGAAGAAATAGAGCCAAAGATGACTGTTAATAAAGGATGAAAAAATAAGATGACTGTATAATACTGTATGCTAATTATGCCATATGACCTTGGTGTAACATTTACCTATAAATAAAAAATACACTCAGAACTGATCAATTCTGAGTAGAAATATTGAAGACTGACAGTCAAAATTTATGAATATTATGACTGTTCAAAAAATATTTGAATTTTCTGCTCAATGTCTATAAAAATCAAGTTGTTTCCATTAATAAATACTTTTGTTCACAAGCATTGTTTCCATTAGCTATTTGGCTTCATAAGAATCCCTAGCTGTATTCTATGCCTTTTTTTGGAACCTCCATAATAGTTTCATCCACAACGAGTTATCAAAGAAATTCAGGGAATTGTTCCCTGGATGAAGGCATCAGCTACACATTCTGAAGCAAAGAACCATTCTGTGAGATTTAACCACAAAAGTAATACTAACTAAAAGTACTACTATAAAGGTATTTACATTTTTAAATAGTACAAAATAATGATGGAAGACTGTTCTCTCAGTCACATGAGAACAAGAGTCACTTAAATCATAGTCTTGTAAGTCTTAATTAAATGGAATATTTATTTGAAAATAAAATTACTTATGATTTAGGTTATATAGATACAATTAAATTTCATCTTATATTGAGATCATCTACATCTGACTACACTAAAATATTTACTGGTAAGTGCTACAGATTCTATATACTCTTGTACGCATTTAATCCATTACTTGAAATTAAGGAACAGTGAATAATATCTGTTAATATGTCTGGAATATGATTTTAACTTCAACCATATGGTGGAATTCCACTGTATTATACTAACACCACTGAAAATTTGTATGAAATATGTCAACTGCATTACTGCCATGCATAAAAAAAGGAAAATTCAGTGGCTCTTTTCACATGAAACAAACAACATGAGAACTGCTTTAATATACTGTTTTGAAGCACTTTTAACATAGAATCTTTGCATTGAATTACAGCCTTGACAACTCATATAGATGTACATTGTCAGTGGGACCAGGAGTGTAATTGAACAGTAAGGGCCTGACTGCCAGGTGTGTTAACTCAAATATAAATGAAACTATGTGCCTACAAAAGTGCCCACAAATATGCATTTACACCTCTACACCAGCCCACTCTATTCCATGATTTCTAACTTTATCCAAACTACAGTAACTTCATGTGTTATAAAACCAGAGGAAGGCAATTTTGTTGTGTCTGCACAATTAGACATAGTTATTGAAAATTATGCCCTATTGATAAACAATTCTGAAAAATCAGGTCTCCACGATCTCTTAAGTAACCTGTATTAAGTGCTACTTTTTGATTAGAAATAATGTGACTTAAGATCTTATACAACAGCTTTATGTCAAATGATAAGCACAGTTCAAATCTCATCAGAATTACCTGTCTCGCCTTGCATTTAGAACTGAAGACTGTCCATTCACTATGGAATGATGAGTTATTGGTGGTGATGCTTTGGAAGTGGTGGAGGAGGTAGTAGAGGAGGAATTGTTAGTAGTGAGGTCTAGCCCTCCATGTTTAATGCCATTGTCTTCCATACTGTGAACTCCAGTCACTTCTTTCCATAACTGCTGAATCTCAGCAGGACTTAAGCCAGCTATAAAATGAAAGAGAGCCCCACTAATATAACAAAATAAAGAGTTTCATATAATGAGCTCAGTGTTATTAATGGATTAATGCCAACAATAAAGCTGATGCTGTTTTTCCAGCACAATCAACATGTAGTAAAACATAAATTCATAAATTCATGAATTATACAAAAAACAAAAAAGAGCTTAAACTTGCTCTCTACTCCACTTGCAGCCTGGGAACTTGTAGTTTCCAGGATTCAGCCTAGGCCACAAATAGCAAAGTCTTGTTGAATGTATTCATACATATGTGTTAGGGTTGTCTGGCTCGAGTTTGCATGAAGTCATGGAAACCTACAGTACAATATGCTTTTGCCTGAAGAGCAGACACCAAAACAGGCAACAGAATGGCTGTGAGCATTCCCTTATCTTGCCACTGAACATGTAGCCAAGATAAGAAATCCAGATTTTGAAAGATGAAGAGTTCATCAGAAACATATACACCTTCTGTTACTGACAGACTTTGTAAGTTTGACATCTCTCGTTTGAAGAATACTAAATTAAAAGCAGAAAATAATGTGAAACCCAGAGATCTTGCGATTTCACAGCCAGGTTTTTCAGCCTGACATGGTTTGGTCCAGAAGTATCTTAAAATCTGTCTTCTGTATTTCATCTCAACAACTGAAATTAGGTAACACGCTCATGGTATCTAGATCTGCTGGAATGCAAAATGCTGATGCTGTTTGAATCAAAATATCACTCTTTTATTTTTGTGAAACAGCTCACATTTCTGGTCCTGAAAAGTACTAGAAAGCATCTGTTCATTCAATTTTTCATTGAGTATAATTTTTTTGGTAAACAAAATATAGTAGAAAGATATAAAGACTGTTTTTCACTGTTTGGCAAATCTGTTTATTAGATAATGTTTTATTTTGAGAACATACAAAATCAGACTACTAAAACAGATTCAAGAAAAAATTATGAAAAAGCACAGGAAGTTCTTTAATACTTCTCAGTAGCTATCTTACCATGAAGTATACAAAGCTATTAAAAAATAGACTAGTAGTTATTTACAGAAATAATAATTTCTGAAGGTAGTGTGGAAACAAAGTGGTTGGAAGGGATTTTTTTTTTTAATTATGAAAATGGCTTGTTTTTAGACTACCACCTTGTGTCCTGCTTCTTTGCCTTAGATACCAACATCAATTGGCAAGCTACGATAAGTACAAAGTGAAAAAGACTTGATTGGAATCAAGCCCTAAAACTTGAGTTGTATCATATTTGCACAGCAAAAAGCTAGGTTTTAAGGAAGCAAGCAAAGGAACCACGCTCTAATTTATTGCATTAGAGAGATGGGTAACGGCAGTGACGGTAATACTAGTTGTAATTGTTTAATGAAGGTAAGTAATTACTGCTGAGTTCATCAGGCATGTTCCAGCAACACCGCAAAAAACCTGTTTTAGTATCCTAAATAACAGTTACCTGCAAATGTAATCACAAAACAAAATGAAATAATGTATGTGTTTAGATGGCATGATATAAAAAGTACATTATTTACTTCAGAGTCTTCCCTTCCTCCTGCTGTTGAACAAAATAAACTAATTTTGTACCAAAAAAACAAAAAACCTGAGAATAAAACCATCTTTTTGGGTAATCAGATATTATGTCTTCTAGTGAGAGAAATTTCATTTGAGATCATCAAACCTTGGGTGCTGTGAGAGCTGACTAAGAGCCGCCCCACAAGCCGGGTGAGAGTCGGAGGGCTGGGAGCAGCTGGGCAATGTGCCATGGGCAGGGATCTCCCGCCTGTCTCCTATCTGCTGGGCAGTCCCTTCCACTTCGGGGAGCCATGGATGGAGCTGTGCCTCAAGGCTGCCTAGCTCACCTAGGGGTTGTTTTAAATCAGAAAGAAATTTCTTTCTAGGCTCAGGCTGGTTAATTTTATCACTTCTTCAGAGGACTCTGAAAAGCTGCCTTTTAGGATAAAAGGATTAAGGGCAGGCACTTAAAAAGTTTAAAGTTAATAAGCGGATTTGTAATTAATTGTAAATTATGGCAATTCTGTGGTTTCTGTGTCTAAAAAAGTCCAACTCTCTTTTTACAAGAGGCTTGTAAAATGGCTGACAGATATTTCAGTCTGGATGTAAAAGTAGGGTAAGTTTTAAAGTTTCATGGGTTGTGACAACCCTCAAAATACCCTTTCCACAATATATTAAAAGAGAAAGGATCAAAACGAGAACCCAGAGTGGAATAAAAATTAGGGACTATAATCAAAAGGTCAAATACAGATTTGCTAGGAAATTTACAAACACCAAGAATTTGGGGATTTTGATGTTACTTTCGTAACTCTTTTCACTTCTATCTACTCTATTTTTATGTTTCAATAAATATTTAATAAAACTATCACTTATAAAAGCTATTAATGCAACTGTTTTTCAATTTCCAACATGGACCGATAAAAACTTAGGGGTTTGGTGTTCTTTTGTTTGGTTGATTTGTTTGGGGTTTTTTACAGCTGTGATTTACAATTCTTTGCATTTAACTAACATCAATGCAGAAATACATGGAAATAACTCACAGCAAGCCAGTGGTTTTGGATAAGGCATAGTGAAGGCCTGGTCACAAAACTGATGCTAAAACATCCATTGTATCTTATTTGTGATACCTGACCATCAAGAAAACATGGTAAACATTCCTGTTCTTTAAAGGCATAAACTATAAGAAAATACTGTTTATATATGCAAACCTCACAGCTGTAGTAGTAAGTAACATCTTTTCACACCAACAGATGTAAACCCCACGCTCCCTTTGCCAATAATAATTTGTGGTTTACGGAACTCTTAATGACCAATAACTTAAAAAAACGAATACCCTGTGTTACTTTCACTGTTCTAGCCATCCATGTAACTCAGCAACCTGAATGGATGCATATAAAAATATTTGTGTTACACATGTAAATCCTTCTGTATATCTCTCACAGCCCAGTAGAAGGAGAAAAATATATTTTTACAACATCTAGTGTGTTTTGCTTTAATTCGATTCTGAAGGTTTAATTTAAAAATGGAAGAATTTCTTATTTCTTTAGTATCAATCTTTTTTGTCGTGAGTTCAGCTGGACTTAATTCTTTGAGTAAAAGAAAGGTCTTAAAAAGAACTGTTTACTACTTCTCCTATGAACTATTAAAAAGGTATTTTTCCTGTGTTTTTATACTAGAAGTGTATGAATGAGTGTTGCTTTAAACTAATGAATATCAATGAAATTGGGTAGGAGTGCTGAGGGAAATCTATGGGGATTGCTTAACGTGAGAGAAAACCTGAGGAATTCCTCTTGCAACAGATGGCACAAGAGAGATTGCAAAAGGTAAAGCTGTTCGGAGGAAGGTTGTGATTCAATTGCTTTTTTCAATTCTGGTCCAATGCGATTGTACAAAAAGAAATCAGCATTACCTCACGTTCAAATTTATGAATCAACTTGTATCTATACTGCTATTCTCAAAAAACAATATTTAGGGTAATAAGACTCTTTTACATTGTAGCTTTTACAACTTTAGATATGTTTGTGTCATAGCTTTTTTACATAACACAGTGTATGAAATTAACACATTTATTTTTATTTTCTGATTTTCTGATTGTTTTGGCTTGGTCTTTTGGGGTATTTTTTTTAGACTGTTGTCTACATACCGTGTACTCTGGTTTTGCTCATCTGATTTGTGAAACTTCAATTTTGTAAGAGTTATCTGGTGGAGGAACTAATTAAAAATAATGTTACCTGTCATGAACACAGTCTAAACAATGCTCACTTCAGGACTGGGGTATCAGAAATCAGATTATTGTGTAATTTTAATGACAGACACTTTTAGCTCAACTCTCTATAGTAAAACAAATAGAAATACATACCTCACAGGTTACAGACAGAATCCTTGGAAGACTCTGACCTTATCTTAAAATGTAAAGCAGCATGTATCTCCATATTAATTTACTTTTCAAAAGTGTGTGCCCTACTTTTTTTCAAGTAGTAGAGTTTGAGCTCATTTTTGTCACTGAGAAACCCTGATCAAAGTGACAAAAATAATTTTTTTTCAAAAGTCTTTACTGTTATTTGTCAGTCACAGTTCATTACTATTGGAAACACCAACTTCAAAACTTGTTGTCCTATTTAACCTATTTAATACAAAGGAATAGAAAAGAAAATAAATCCTAAGGCTTGTCCCTAAATTCACCTGTCATGAATTGAAGATTCAAAGTGCTTTTTAA
>WBMZ01002000.1:22500-27500 GCA_013400975.1 Atrichornis clamosus | reverse complement strand
GTATAGAAAATCTGTATTCTAAATGGAATGCAAGAGCCAAATTAACTCCTCAAATAACTATACCTAAGTTCCTCACGCGTCCTATATAACAAATCAGAACCTGCACTCATCCATTTGCAAGAAACCTACAAGTCACTAAGGCCAAACAAAAGTGTCTGCTTCTGAGGGGGAAAAAGTAATTAATCTGTCAATCTGCTTAGCAGGATGCTGGAATCACAACTGAAGGTGGATTGCCTGTAATGATCATGGTACTGGATATTAAAATGTTTAAATATACAGTTCAGTGATTGAGCTATGACTATGAGAAACAGACACATCATTTTCTGTATGACAATTAAGCATGCACCCAAAAATCCACTCTGTGTTACACCGAGGCACTGATCACTGACACTATCATTATTGTACGAATAACAAGTTCATCTATTTTTCAATTAGCTGACAGATTTTGTGCTATGGAAACAGCTACGTCCTCCTTCCTTTTAGCCTTATCTGGGACAAATTTTTTGTATGTAAAAAAACAAAATAAAAAACCTTTTCCCTTGATGAAACAAGCTGTTAAGTTCAAATTTCATAACCGCACACCATTTATGTGACTAAAGGGAGCACTACAGTGTTATGAATTTTAAAGCAACAATTATCTACAACTCTATTTGCACTTCCTTTGGCAGGTCTACAATTAAAATGTGCCTAAGCGCTTGAAAATTTAAACATCAATTTGTTTGGTATTTGTAATGCATCTGCCACTGCTGCTGCTGCTGGTTTTAATATAATATTTAATGTTTCAAAGTGCAATTTCACACTTCTGCAATTAAAAAAAAAATTTGGAGAATGAGATGTTTCACATTTATTTTCATTCTTTCTGGTGTAATGAGCAATGAAATACTACAAAATAAGACCCATAAAATCTGGCTGACATTTGTGTGAATGCCCTGTGCTAACAGTCCAAAGCAGGTAACACACATTACCTGCTGCAACATAACCGCTTGCTGCTGCTGGAGAAGTGCTTGAAGCTGCTGCGGAGACAACACTTGCTGCTGGAGAATCTGCTGCATTTGCTGAGGGGTGATCACCTGGGGAGTCATCATGGCCACTGACACAGGCACCTGCACAGGGAAAGAAAGATATCATCGTCAAACACATTTTACTTTGCCTGCACCACAGCAGTACATCTTTTTTATTTTGTACCAAAGATGGACCATAATTTTTTACATAGTATTTATCACTGCAAAGTTCCAGTTTCAGTCAGAATCTGTTATTTTAAGGCCACAGTACTGTGGCACTCTATTTCCAGAGGCATCAGTTTCGATCAGACTCAAGCTTTATGTTTCGCATCTCTTACGTATCCCTGCAAGAAATTTAAGCATTGGCTAGTACAAATGTGTATTTAAAAATAAATGATCACATAGCAGGGTTCTCAATGCTTCATAATCAATCATCAAGTGTCATAATGTTACGAACAGAAAAATCTATTGAGACTGTTTCAAAGGATATGATTAAGGCAGACAGCAAAATAAGTATCTTAAAGCAGTAAATGTTTTCCACAATAAAGACACTTAGCCTAAAAAAAAATTTTGCATAATACCTCACTTCAGTAGAAGAAAAACTTTCTTGCTCAGATAGTCTTTTAAGAATGTCTGACTTATACAGGAATAAAAACTTCATGGACATATCAGAGTACAGAGCAAGGGCTGCCACCTCAGTCACCTGGTCTTTGCAGAGAGAATCGTGTTCTCAGTCCTAACCGAAAACTGAAACTTGGGAAAGCTTGGCATTAGATTATTAATTTTTCCACTAAACTCTTAAGAATGCATTTTCGTGTGGGCGTTGTTTTGGACATGTGTTTATTTTCCACTTGTTATACACTGGTATCAAGTGTCTGCATATGCATAAACACCCACATACACACATGTTCTCAGGAATATATGTGTGAGTTGGAAAGGCACAGCAAGTATGTGTCATTCTGTATGTAGGAGAGAAATATCTTGTAGAAGAGCCTGAAGTATTTGTGGAGCCTCTGTGGCAGGCACACAGTGTGAGACCATTGCTCCAGCTAACCAGGACACAGTCAAACACAGCTGTCAACAAGCCAGGCTTTCCACCCATGAAAAAGCAGCCCCTCACTTGTCTACCAAAATTCAAATGTTTTTCTGTATATAATAGCAAGCTGGCATATAAATACTGCTTGTGAGACGTTGTGGGACATTCCAGTCTCCTGTAAATCAGCAAAAATAACATTATTATTAATAAATTAAATCATGAGCCAGTTTTAAGAGGAAAAACTCTTCTAATGTTTCTATTACTTGAATCTATCCCGAAAGACTTTGTATAAATGTAACAGAGGAAAAAAAGAAACACAAGTCTCCTGAAATTTACTTTTAGAAGAAATTACATCATCTAATATTACACAGAATACTACTTTTTCACACAATTCATCACAGCATAAAGTATGGTCTTAAAACACTGATTAATTGAGAGTCTGAAAGTAAACATACCAGCCTTTACTAAAAAGTCTGATCATTTTTTGCAAACAACAAATTAATTTAAAGAATAAAAATTCTGAAGATCTTACTCTAAAATATAAATAAAAAAGACAAATCAGATTTCCACTCAGGATCAGACACTTCTGGGGAGGAATTTAAGCTCAGCTATTACTGTACTCCTTCCATAGTCAACAGAATAAAGAAATCCTGAACAAAGTTTATCTGATTTAGTTTAGGCATCTATTTTAGCATGGAACTAAACCCACACTGAATGTGTCCGTCTCTCCAATGAGTGCAGACTCGCTCTGAGTATACACTTCACTTTCAGATGATTAATGCTGGTTGTTACACTTTGTAACATCTAGTTTTGTAGCGTTTGGAAACACCACACCTCTATACAAGAATCTTTTATTCTAAGTTTAGTAAGTCCTAAAGGCAAGAGAAATAGATTTTTACAACTTTGGGATGCATGAGCAAAGAGTAAAATTCACTGACTGGAATCACTATTCAATTCCCTCCAAAGTCACTAAGAATTTCCTCTGTTTACTTGAGATTTGAATTTCTCTTCTTGTAACAATTTTGCCTTGGTGATGCTATTCAACTACCACATCATACAGGTAGGAGAAGGCAGAGAAGAAGATGGATGCTTTACCAATTAAACCATTCTCTTTAACCTTTAAACCCTGCTAGAACTTTCCTAACACTTACATGCTTACTACTATAATATGCACCAAAATGTGAAGGTATTGCACACCACTTCTCTTATATTTACATTCCCTCTCTCTTTCTCAGCTTGTGCATTTTCAAATACACAAGTAAAAATTTTGATCTAAACAGAGTGAAAATCAACTTACCTCTGTAACTGGTACTGATTTGTTCATATTCTGTGCTAAAGACTCTAGCCAGTAAAATGTTTAGGAAGACTCATGGTGCCCCAAGAGTCCTCTATTCCTCAGTCTGAAATACAGATGCCCCTTTATGAGGAATGATTTTCTTAGCTTTTGTAGTATCTGCTCTGAATCTCCCTCACTGTGTACATGCTCTTACACTTGGAGATACACCTGCTTTGCAATGCACTCTAACAGCTTTTCTCTCAAAATCTGTTTTTTCATGTAATTTTCAATAGTCCCTTTCAACTGTATACACTGAAGTAGAGATCCTAATACACCTGCTTTTCAGGATGGTAGACCAAAGCATGAAAAACACTGGCAGTCAATATCATTAGTAAAGATACAGATTGATGTAGATAATATTGACTTTAAAAGAATTTTATGTAACAATACATAGGTGTGTATCATACCTGATACATATAGTCTTCCCAGAGATAAAGGACAAGGCATTTTGAAAACTGCTTGAATAATTTTACATTAGCAAAACACATTAATCAAAGGGATTCTCTAATTGTCATTAGGTAGTATAAATTGGTACATTTCATAGCCTTCAGTGATATAACAGACTGTACTTTATTTCTTACAGACATAGTGCTACTGTGCTATATGGGTTGGAAGACTATCCAAAACCTGTTATTTTATGGCCAATTATATGCATTAGGTTTATTTCTTTGCTTTAGTGCCGTGATTTTCAAGATTTCCAATCTGATCTTTCACAAATTTAGCAGAGGCAATCTCTGACTCTTTTTCATAAAAATCTCTCAATGTATTTGAAATCAGTTCAGGTAGAGTGACCTTCTGAAGAGATATGGTCATTTCTTTGACTGGGCTACAAACTCCCCAAAAATTCTTTGTTAATACTCTCTTGAAAAATTGAAGTGACAAAGTGAAATGTGATTTATTACTGCAACCTATTTGTTACATGGCATCCTCAAAGAAATTGAACTCCCAACTCTGCCATGAAAATGTCTGGTACAGCAACCCTGCAAAACACAATGGGTGGAACAGGCTCTGAAGAACACATAAATCTGTTGGCCCCATGATGGACCCAGATGGACTGTCCATCATATTTTGAAGTTTCTTGTGTTTTTGTTGCAGGCTGTGCCCCATTTCTTTGGACTAGCTTATAAGCTCTGCTAAATAAAATTACAGATATGTAAACAAACTATTTTTAACACAGCTAAATGGCATTTCAGGCAAGAACAACTGTAAACTGCTTTATTATTGCATGCAATGAATGAAAGCATTTATACTGGAAATTAGATAGATGAGGATGGCTGCAAAAATGAAGACAGAACTTCTTTGAAGAATAAAAAATTGGGGTTTATCCCAGATCAATTTAATGGAGAAATAGTAGAGACTAGGCTTGTGTATTTAACATCACTCTTTTGTTGTACATTAAAAGTTCAGCTTTAGCTGTAAGAAAGCTTACCAGGTAAATACTCATTTATTGTTCCTATGACCTAACCGATAACAGGAGTAATACAAATGCATATTTTTACATGTAACTTACAAAAATCATATTCCTAATGGCATTAATGGATGGTAGCACAGGTAGTAGCCTGCACCTGCAATAAGGTTTTGCATTTTTCAGAAGCCTTGAAAAACTGCACGCATATTTTCAAGATAT
>WBMZ01002000.1:0-17500 GCA_013400975.1 Atrichornis clamosus | reverse complement strand
TTTAGATCACTTGTCCCATAGATATTACTGCTTGAGAAATGGTTTGTTTCTGGTAGTTTTGTTTTGTATTCTTACCATGTCATTATATGTCTAGAAAAAAAATTGCTAGCAATTTTTACTAAGCACATTTTCTTTAGTGTAACAGAGACAGTTTTCTCCAGCATGATCATTGTGAATCTTACAGAGCACCCAGATACACTGTAAATGACATATGCATTGACATTTACATGTGTACTGTCATGCAAAACCATTTCTTGCTACACTGAATATAATACTATAACTGAATGAAAAAAAAATTCTGATTTTGTGATATCATTTTCCAAGCCATGGTCAGTGTACAGAAAGGTTCTCCAGACTAAACCTTATCAGTACAGAGTAATGTATTTCAAATTCTCTGTTCTTACCTAGTGCTTTACAACAAATTGCCCTTTAAAGTCTTAGAGGCAGTGAGAATTCTTGGGAAGAACTGAACTTGCCCAAGGTATCCCATCTTTTCCATAGAAAAGCAATAATGAACAGACACACAAATGCTGAAAGTTTGAAATGCAGAAATCTGTGAGCTGGATAAGCAAAAAGATCAACGGCTACTGTCACCCCTCTATGTTGTGTTCAAGATAGTCTGCCTTTTTCCCTCTGACAACCCTGCCCATACAAATGGGTATGAAAGGTAATTCATGTATACAGCAATGTATACTTAGGCTCTTCATTGATGTATGCATTTCAAATACTATAGGAACAAGAATTAAATTAGATATAGAATTAAAACAGCAATTTAAACTTATTTCTCAGTTTGAAAGTGTTTCAAGAACAAGCATTATGTAAAGCTTTATAGGTTTGAAATGTGAGTAACAGCATTTGAAGTTCTAGGGCAACAATACCAATTTGCCTCAGGTCAATGACACCCATGAATAACAAGTCTGAAACTATTTGATGGGCAATAATACTTCAAGTTTCAGTCCAGTTTCCAATCAGCTACAGCATTTGTAAAAACTTCACAATGAACTACAAGACCTATAGAAAGTTCAGGGCCTTTATGGCTTACCAACCAAATTAATTTTCCAGAAGTATTGTACTATTTGTGTATCAGAAAACTCCAATCCATCTGCACTGCTTCCCTCTCACAAGACAATACCAGCAAGTACCCAGACTGCCCGCAGCCAGTCAAACTTTGGCTTGTAAATTCAACAGTATAAATTAGGAGTGTCTATATACTATTTATACAGTTAAGAAAGAGAGAAGCTTTTAGATGACAATTCAGGCTGATTAAATTGAGCTCTGTTCTGCATTTTGAATTGTTCTGTGTGAGAGCTTTCTCTCCATGAATCACACAAGGAACCTCCCAATGTAGGTATGTAACAACAGTTGGTGATGAGAATACTTCCTTTCCTTTAGGCTGCAGAACAAAACATTAGTGAATCCCGCAGAAGTGAAGAAGAAAAGAACTACCCATGTATAGCCATCTGGAGCCACTAAAATTGTTCTTAAAGCAGAATTATATGTGATATTTTGTATGCTTCCAAACCAGAACTGTATCACCTACAGATAATCCTTAGTACATCCATTAAAAGATATAAATTAAAATGTTTTATTAATCTTACATAACAATGTGAATAAGGCAGTATACTCTTCCAATGATGGGATTATTTTACTGTTGCTGTATTTCAATTCTCAGTACACACACAACAGCCTTAGAAAATTTCAGCAGAACTGCTGATCTTGGGTGATTTAGGTTTCTACTGTTTTAAAAAAACTTCAGTAGCACACTGTATTTTAAAGAAATTTAATCTGATTTAATTTGATAACTAATTTTCCACCAAAATGCATCCAAACAAGTTGAAATACTCCTTCCCCACATGCCTAAATCAAACTCCATCCCAAGAAACTCAATTACCACCACCTTAAAATTTTCTGTATTTGCATTTTTCTTATGCTGTAAAATATGCATAGGCTGAAGGCTCTCATCTGTATTTCTAGAGCTTCACAAAGTGGATAATTGCTCCAATCCCCTCGAAGAGTTTCTGCTTGAAGGGGAAGTACAGACTAGCCAAGAGAAATATCTTTCCTAGCTCAGCAGAACAACTCTTTCGCCTTTTTCCAGTTTAAAGCTGAGGAGTGTGAAACTTGTAGATACAAAATGGTGCCAACTCCACTTTCCCAAAGTCTTCAAATAGTAAAAACAAAACCAGATAAAACCAGAAAATAATTTAGCTCAACTAAATCTTGAATATTTGAAATATTGACTTAAAATATTGTCCTGGGTTTGACCAACTGGGACAAATATGTTCCTCTCTTTTCACCAACTAGCCAGGGAATCAAAATGAAGCATTACACCTGGTGCAAATATGGGAGAACGAATCAGAGTCTATTTTGGAAATACGGAGATTGCGGTTATTTGAACGTGCATGACCAGCGTCTCTGCAGTATGATTTTCAAAGCTACGCACGTCCCAAGCTGGAGTGCCATTGAAGGATATATGTATAAATGCCAGAGATTCACAGCTGTTTGAGTTGGTGCCTTCCTGTGCACTGAGGCACTCCAGCGCCTTAGTCTCCGGCACCTTTCCCCTGAGCTTATAGTTATGGAGAAGACAGTGCAATTTTCACTTGCATGATGCTTAGCAAACTGGCTCTTCATCAATGGATGGGGAGGACTTTCTCCAGCTGCTGTTTATGCCCATGGAAAATCTGTCTATGTTGTTATATGCCTAAATTTGCATATTAGCTTGCTTATGTTATATGCTTAATCTTGGGATCAATTAGATATTAAGAAAATATTTATTAAAAATGAATATTTGAAAATACATTTTCCCTAGTCTAAAGATTTACTCAGGGTTTTTTTCCCCCTATTCCTCAAACAACAACATGTAGCTATCACCTACAGGAAAATAAAGGTAACTTTATATAGGTCCAAATGGCAGACAAAAATTTCTATTTCTAGCTGACGTAAACATACTCTAGGCATAAACTGTGGCCAGCATGTGGGTTACAGAGCTACTTTTTCTTGTAACCCGTGCACACAATACATAAAACCCCCAGTTAAGGACTGTTTCAGATAGAGGTAAGAATACGTGGATCACAATGATCTGGGTACCACTGCCACCTTCCCCAGGACCCACATAACATATCCAAGACTTTCATTCCAAATCCGGCCCCCTCTCCTTTGCATCTTGACAACCATAGCAAAGACACATTCTGGAGTTGAAGAAGATTGAAAATAGAATATCCAAGCATATCAGTAGCATATCTTATGGATGTTATTGAGACAGAGAAAAAAGAAACATTTTTTTATCTCAGTCAAAATAGCCTTTAATAGGAAAGTTGCCCATTTACCCTGTCAGGGCTGACAAGTACTCTGTAGCTTTATGTACATTCATCAGGAATGCATGGGTATTAACTGGTGTTAGTTGCTCCTACCTCTGGGTAAAATGGATGGATCTCAGTCAAATTCAAGCAATAAAAACTATCATTTGGCCCAAAGAGCAGCTGACATGTGGACAATTCTCAGGCTTTCAAGCAGAAGTGTTGGGATTAATCCAATTCACCTATTTTCCTGTCTGGTGGTTGAATAAAATCCCTTATCCATCCACTTTTAGTCTCTTTTGATCATTGTGATAAAAGAAGACCATACCAGCAATCATGAAATACAGGTCTGCAGTCCAACTATCTGCCTCTTGGAGCAGATGAAGCAAGCTGCTTTTGAGCTCTTCACTACAAGAAAATTAATTTTGTGTACTGTGAGACACTGAATGGGTAAAGCTGGCTGTAAAGAGAATAAGGAGATGATGCAGTCACTGACTTGTTTCTAACCATTACCATTAGTCTTCCCCACCCAGCTTTGGCAACAGACAGGGACTAAAACTGCACAAGAAAACAGAAACAGCGACCAACACTGTCAAGAGAACTAGAGCAAGAAAACACTCATCAGGAGAGGGAACTGCTGTGTACTTGTTCACATTTAAGTGAACCTTTCTATACATGACCTTTCTACAGCAATTTGAAAAGAGCCTTTCATTAGTTAAAATTTTTAAAACAGTGAAGTGCAGTTTAGAATATGTTGTCAGCACTTATTGTTTATGTGTCTTTTGGGTGTATAATGCAAAGGTGGGTTTTCTTGGATATGAGGAAACTTGGATTAATGGATCTTTAGAGAATTAATTCATGGGCTTTACACTTCTTTTGTAAGAAACAGTTCCATTTAAAAAGAATGTACAAGATTTTTTAGAAGGAGAAGAAATGAGTATTTGGTGTAGGATTTGGGGCTTGGTGCATTTTTGTTTGTTTGGTTGGTTAGGTTTTTTTAATTACATGGATGCATTTTACAAGAATGCTCTCAAAAGATTTGGAGAAAATATGCAAAGTAGGCTCCCCTATGAACATGTACTACAAGGGCAGCCAAATGGAGAACTTAAGATACTCCTTAGTGTTTGATAAACAGCAGCTGTGACAGTTCTGATTCTACAAAGATGTTTAATAATATTAAAGTCACAATGTCCTAACTATTTTCTCAAACCTGTAACAAACATTTTAAGATACTGACTCCCACTAAGGGAGGGAGTACACCCAAAGATTCTATGCAAGGCCTCATGTTGGCTATGCCAACCAGGATCAGGAAGGCATAACAGATTCCAGAAGCTCCCCCAGTACTAATTACTCAGGCTGAAAAGTCTCAAAAATTTCAAGGACCTCAGATCTGATGCCTGTATACACAAGTATTGGGATGTGCATAACTATCTCCTACTCACTTCCTTGCAGAAAAATGTGTTTTGCATAAGCACAGGCATTTGCAATGGCACATGCTTTGTTTTAGTGTCCTACCCAGCTAGAAACCACTGCAGCATGTCATGGTCTTGTGATGTGTTATATAAGAGGGTTTCAAATTTTCCTGTTCTATAGAAAGTACAGCCATGTGCACATGCAGAGTAGATATTTCTCTATGCCTGATTTTGTTTTGCTATCTGTCTGGCTGTTTGGTCATACAAACACACCTATTTGTATATCAAATGCAGTGTCTCTGGACTCTAGTCAGATCTGTCCTGGTGTGCAGTAACGTGGTTATTAGCATGAGCACTTTTAGTCTTTTCAGAAATAATTAATATAAAAAGAGAATAACAGAATAAAATCTCAATATTTTGGTTAACTTTAATCAGGAAATGTCCTAAGTGTCATTTAATAGAGAAAAATGCTTGTGGCGATCAGAAGTACTGAAGGACTGAAATGAGATCCAACGGAAAACACAAACTGTAACAGAGGAGTTTTTCATGGCAAAACCTCTCTCTTTTTGTCTCAGATGAATACACACAAGTATCACATCATGAAGCAATTTATTAGATACCTGAGTCTGATAAGGACCTCATTAGAATATTAACATTAATAATTTCATAGCATCTTATCATGTACCAGTGACTTGGGCTAGGTTTGCACAACAACGTTTTAAGTATCTTACTGATATGTCTACTTGTCCTGGGCACTTTCTGTAGGCAACAGAAGACAATGTGCAAATCCATGGACCAGTCCCATCCTTGTTACAACAGCATTGTCTACATCTGTCTCTGTTTTCTGCTGCAGACACAGGTTAGACTGACTTTGCTTCTAACAGGGGTATCTAAAATTTAATGCACTTTGTTAGGCAAGGTGAATCTGGACTTTTTAATAGTTCATTTGAAAAGCCACAGAACTTCTTCACAGAATTAACTAGGTTGGAAAAGACCTTCAAGATCATCAAGTTCAACCTATGAACTAACACCACCTTATCAACTAGACCATGGCAGTGGGTGCCACATCCAGTCTTATTTTAAACACCTCCAGGGACAGTGACTCCACCACCTCACTGGGCAGCCCATTCCAATGCCCAATCACTCTTTCTATGAAGAACTTTTTCGTTATGTCCAGCCTAAACTTCTCCCAGCGCAGATTAAGAATCACAGGGTTCCTGGGTGATAGTGGCAGAAAAAACTGTCCTGTGCATCATGTGTTGCACTCAAGCAACAGAAGATTTACACCAGTAATTTCAACAACACAGAGATATCCAGAAAAGGGTACAGAAATACTGCAGATAAACTGGGATAAAATTGATTTCACAGCATCTGTCAAGGAGAGACCTGAAAGCTGTCCATGGCTTTAGCAGCTGGTACTCTTTGAAAGTTTCTGCTATCCTGGCGCCTCCCACCAGGCATGTAGCCAGTCCCCAGTCCCACTCTCACAACACAGCTCAAAGCAGCAGCTTTTTCAATATGCTGCTCCTTTCCCCAGACACACTTCCATCAGCAGTCTTGGGAGACTGCCAACACACAGCATATATTTAAGCACCTTCCATTTACTGAAATGTCACCTCCTTCATTAGACACAGGTGAGTGTTTCTGTCCTTTCACTGACTTTCTATGTCACCTGCTAATGTGTGGGGGTTTTTTTCAACTCTATGGAAATACTGTATTTTGTTTATTCAATTTGTTTGTAGTCTAGAGGTTTAGCATCAAAATACGAAGTGGTACCTGGGGGTGAAGCAAAAATACAGGTTTCTTTAGAAATTACAGAGTTAACTTTGTGTAGTGATAAGACATCTTTAAACTGAAAGAGAGGAGATTTCAACCTAGGAAGAAAGTCTTTATTGTGAGGTGGTGAGGCACTGAAACAGACTGTCCAGAGAGGTTATGAATGCCCCATCCTTGGAAGTGTTAAAGGTTAGGTTGAATGGGGCTTTGAGTAACCTGGCCTAGTTGAAGGTGTCCCTGCCTGTGGCAGGGAGGTTGGAACCAGATGATCTTTAAGGTCCCTTCAAACCCAAACTGTTTAATCCTTCAGCCACTGCTTAGTCATGCACTGTAATGGACAAAAAACAGCTGAAATCCTCCCAACTTGTCACCTTGAGAGCATGTCACCCATGAAAAGGCAACAAGTTTTCCAAACTACAAATATTACAGATAATAAACCAGAGTTTGTTTGCTTTGATAATTACAGCAAAATGGTCTGTCTCTGAGGGGAGCCACATCTAGCAGTGGCAAAGCATATGATATTCATGAGTTAACTCGATGGAACACACAGCTGGCTATAGTCACATACAGTGAAATGACTGAAGGACAAAAAAGATGCATCTTTAGTGATACACCTGTTTAGAAACAAGTTCAAAGTACAGATTTTTCTTATCATAAAAAATGGAACTAGGAAGACACAATTTCTGTAAAAGGTTTACTAAAATAGAACTAGGAAACATATATAATTTGAAAAAAAGTTTAGAACTTCTAATGCAAAAAGCATTAGAAATACTTTCTTTTATCATTTTAATAACAATGTCTGATTTGTCAAAATAACAGTAAAAACTCTATAAATATCTGTTAAGGGATTATTCCAATGGCATTAAAAACTAGTGAAGAAATGACACAATATAGAACTGTCATCATGTATTTGCATATAAAAGGCTGTTTAAAACTGTCAGGCACATAAACAGAAAATACATGCTATAAAATTAGTCATTTTTAAGCACGGATCTTTAAATAAAACTGGCAGAGCACCTTCATTTTAGCTAACTCATTCTCAAGAGAAATCAGAAAAACAGTACAGCACCTAGCAATGTTTTTTCTTCAGTCTTAATATATCTTCATTAACTTACCTTAAAATGTTGTTGGTATTTCTTAAATAATGTATTTTTGTTAAGGATATCACTATACATTTATAAAACTATTATTTATCTTTTCAAAAGATGATCAGAACTGTCATTTACTAGATATTGGAGGCTGTTTGTGAGAAAAAAAACATCTATAGCACATCCAGGACAACCAAACAGAATGCATATTTTTAAAGTTCTTATGATGCAACATATCTAGGGAACAGAAGAGCTTTAATAGGTCTACAAGGGACGATGTTTCAAATGCACAACTCCTTTCAGTCAAAAATAGCAGCAACACATTTCGAACCAAGTACTGTCTGAAACAACACTCTAAGTTTGAATTAATGTAAACCACACAAAATGCATATAGCTAGAAAAAGGAAAAAAGCAGTTCTGACAAGTAGATTAAAAAAAAGAAAATATTTTGACACTTCTTACACTGAAAATATTGACTCTTTTGAAAAGACATAAAAGTGGGGTTTATTGCAAGTCATTTAAAGGCTGTGATGGCTAGGGCCATGTCCCACCTGCCCTTCCCCCAGTGAATGGGGAGAACCTGGACAGGGACTGAAAACACAGCTGGGACCTCCACTGAAGTGTCTCAATTGCCAGGACTGATGGCTAGCCAGCAGGCTTCAGAAACTCTGTCTTTTCTCTCAACTATTCCACTTTGGATTGATACCAACACCCTGTGCACTGAGCTGGTGAGTGCCAGCAGCTCCTGCAGCTGCAGGAGCAGCCTGACAGCTGGTTCTTCTCCCTGCTTGCAGGCTGACAGGGGAGGAATTCAACTCCCTTTCTCCCTGTAACTCAGAGAGCAACCAGTGCCCCAAGATGGAGAAGTGGGTGGAAAGATCTGTTAGTTTTGAAGGCAATATGCTTTTAAGTTCTTCTTTCTTTTAAATATTTTCAAATTTTTTTTTTCATGAAAGTGCCTTTCATGGAAGCATTTAATAGAGCAGTACTTTCCAAAGCTCTCTGAGCACAGTTTCCCTGAAAGTTATAGTTTCATAAGAATTTGTTTTATTCGTCTCTCTAGACACAAAGTCAATAAATCACAAAGCTCTGAGCCTATGAAAATTCAGTATTACTTACACCATCACATAAATTAGAAACAAGCATAGAACCTTCTGCAACATTTGAGCCACAAACTTTTGTTAAAAATATTTTCGTAAAAACTTCTATTTACCTCTCACTTTTATTTTGTTTTAGAAACTATGCAGAGACTATCTTAATAGAATTCAGATGCTTATTCTAAGAATAATAGATGTAATTTCTTTCTTTTACTATTTGGATTACTCATAACAAAGCCTCACAAACTGATGTTAATGAAATATACATATAGGTGTAATTGTAAACACTGAATAGCAATCCAATTTGAAGTCATTTTAATTAAAAGAAATAAACTGAAATAAAAGTATTTCTTGATAAAAAATTCTTATGCAAATTGCAGAACAAGAAGACACCTTGGCAAGTGAGATACCCTGTCTTTTTCTTCAAAAGCAGAATAAACAGTTTTGTTTCTGACAGACATTTGTCTAAAACATTTAAACAAAATTTAAGCAAGGGGAATTCCAAAACACCTAGTCCAGCACTTTTTTACTGTGCTTACTTCCCAAATTATTCGACATTTAACACAAACCTCCTCTGCATCAATTAAAGCCTATTTTTATCTGTAGACATATATGTACAAGTATAAAAATCTGTAAATGTTTTGCAAATATATAATGATTTGCAAAACATGCAAAATATGATGAAAAAAATAATGCCATTACTGACAAAATAGGTATTTTTGAATGTATTGGCTAATGTATATGCTTTTCACTACTACTCTCTTACTGAGTTCTTGCAATATTAATTAAAACTTTATCAGTATTTTTACACTTGACTATATCTTACAAACATAAGAAAATGCACATTTGTACCCAAACACCTGGCCCAACTCTGAAACCACCAGTGATCTAAACTCAGCACCAGCTTTGTCCCCCAGTTTGACAGTAACAACAACTGCCTCTAGAACTGCCCTTGGGAATAAGGGTGGTTTTGAGAGCTGAGCTTACCAAAGCCCAGATGTGTGACCCAGAATATTTTCCTTTTGACAAAAGACATTACAGTTCACATATATACAGTGTTTACAGTACTCCTAATGAAAAGATCATGTACCACCTTCTACGTTTTACCAGAGCTTCCACAGCTCTTCAAGTCTGTAAGAAGACACTAAGACCTGCCTTTAAATTAAAAGTGTAAACTGAAAAATTATTTTCCATCCAGAAGTGCAAGGAAGTTAAAAACCACTGTTTCATGAAACAAAACTAAAAATATAACTAAGGTTTGCAGATTCTATAGCAATATTTCCCTCTGTCCCTAATATGCAGAAAAACAATCCAGTTCTGAAATATAAAACATGAACATCAATCAACAGCATGAAAAGCAACTTCCGCAATTCACAAGAAACTCTGAAGGGTTAAAAATACTGCCTAAGAACAACTCAGATTTTTTTTCTTCACTCAAAATGAAATTTTTACAATATGTACTTATAAGAACATTAGCTAAGGTAATTCAAAAATGAAAGTTTTGCTTTGCGGTGAACCTGACTTTGACATTATGCAACCTTGAAAAACTAGTATTAACAATGTTGTTATGAAAATGTAGGAATGTTTCAACTTCCTCAATTTTTTTTTTTAATCCAAATCAATGTAACAAATTTCAGAGCATTTTAGTACTAAAAAGTCACCATCAAAACTGTATAAATTAAATACTTAATGAAGCTCTAATGGAATGTGATAAAAGACTTCATAATTTTCACTACACTTTTGCTTCTTTCAGTGGAATAGTTACTATTCCCAGCCATGGCAAATCCTCCTGAGGCCAAAAAGTATAATTTTATTAATCTTGTAAAGAAAATTCAAGCTTATGTCCTCTGAAGAGTTTTCTAAATTATGGGCATTCAGACTCAGTTACAAGTCATAACAATGGCTAGGAGAAAATATTTAAGGACACGAAAAGGAGAAATGTGAATGGTTGGGTCAATTAAAAGAGAAGTTAAGGATTATTATTGAGTATCTTTATTTTCTCTACAAACTTTGTGAATGCTGTGAAAATATCAAACAGTGGCAACAAACACAAGGAAACTAGAGCAGGATTTTGACATGGAAGGAGAGCAGAGGACACCCAGGTAATAGAAAAGAGGACATGCTGTTGGCATCTTCTTGTTTATAGAGTTGCTGAAGAGGTTTAAGCAATTCACCTTTTCTTTGGGAAGGAGCAAAGCTTTAGGGGCTGCTTAAAAAGGTGTATATACACATCTACCTGCCTCTGTTTCTAGTCAGCAGTGATGACCCAGTAATTATTGGGAGTTTCTGAATGGCAAACTCATTAAAGTGGCAAAAGCAACACTCTGGCTAAGTTTTGTCCAATATAAGACATCCTAAAGCAATTTCTTAAATGAATGAGTTTTGAAGAAAACCAAAGTGCCAATTGTTGCATAATGCCAAATCATATTTTCCAATTTAGGATGCAAAGGTGCTGGGAAATGAACAATTATATTCTTCCCATTACTTTGTAGGCAACTGCACAATGTGTGGATTCTGGAAATGACTCTGGTGGGAGCAATGAGTGCACAGATCTTTGAAAAAAAACATCTGCACAACCCTCAGCTCACTCCAACCATCTAGACTTCAATGTCCATGGAACATGAAAAGGAAGGAAATTTCAGGCTGAATAAAATCTATATTTGCAGTAACATACTGTGGGAATGGATTTAGGTCTGTAGTAAGTGTCTAACATTTCCTTGCCTTTTATACATTGAGGATGTAAAGAGAAATTATGAAGAACCACAAAAATAATGTAACAAAATATTTATGACTGCAGCACTGTGGGTACCATTGTTACTTCAGTATCTCTACAAAATCCTCAAATTTTTTACTATGGAGCACAAATGCCAATTGCACTAGGGTAGACTTTTGGAAGCATGATAGTGTAATATAGAAAAGGAACTGAAATTCTTAGAAGTTAGTATCATCTATGAAGTACTTAATGTTGTATCTACTTGGTCAAATGGATTAGAAGGCTGGATTTGTGAGCATCTGACTTTTTAATATTTTAAACCATTTATAGCAAGCTTTTTTTTTTTTATAACCTCAGAATATGCTCCATCACACTTTCTATAACATAATTTTCACAGAATCCTTTCTACTGTATTTAAAGTCCTTGTGTAACATACTGAAGTGTTAAATGATGCACTATAACTAAGCTCCACTATGGCAGTTTGACATATATTTAGTTATATATGCATGTTTTACATATTATTTATATACACACCAAATGCTAAACATGCTACATATTCAAGCAAAACCCACGAAATTTGAAATACATAAGCATATTCTTTTAACTTTTATCTGTCTCCCCTGTTCAAAGACAACTGGAAGAGCTACATAAATAATAAAAATAGGAAATAAAACACACTTGGATAGTCCATTATCAAGTGAACATTGTTTTAACAAGATCTATGGAATCACATTATCATTCTATTAATTCAATAATCTTGATGTTGTTACAAGACCGAGACAATTATCAAAGCAGGGGATCATTCTTGTACATAAGGATCACATCAGTTAGTGGGACAGAGATGTCACATAAACTACAGTGTCAAAAAGATAACAAATACAGGACTGAGCTTGTAGGGGCAATGAATTTATTCTGCCATACATGGCTCCGAAAAAACAACTGGTATTTGATAAGCATGTAGATAAAGACTGAGTTTGAAACTGCTATCATTAGAGTGTTGATTTTGTTAAATTCCTCATAAATTGAGCTTTTATTTTATACTCACACACATTTAAAATCTATATTGACAGTGGTTGCAAACTTCTTTCATTAACTCAGCTTTTCAGTGACAAATGTAAGAACACCTTCTCTTCTTTAGAAATTAAATTAACATTTATGGCAATGATTATAAAATGACTTTACCTTTGAGGACATTGGTCCTCAGGGTTTGCGAAGTTTTTCAACTAAACTTTTTCCTCAGAGAAAATTCAGGAATTATTCTTCATGATTCAATACATTCCTTCTTAGTAACTGGTAGCCAAGCCAACATTTTGTACACCTTTTTTTTTGTTCATTCATATAGTTTTAGTGAAAAAGAATAGATTATAGGCATGAAATTTCTTTTACTACTTGATTTCTGTGTGTAGCTGATAACAGTGCCCACTCCCACCTACATGGCACACTAAAGTTTGAGACAATTCAAGAATTCAAGATAATAAACTGGCTTCAGTACAAGTACTTCTGCTCTCGCAGCTTCCAGAGTCTGCTGTAAATGATTGGTCTCACATTTATTATGGAGATACTAACCACACAGTCGCTAGAAGATCTGAATTCTAATGAATTTTTAAGCTGGCTACAGGTTTGCAGGTAAAACACCAAGACCGCCCCTTATCGATCTTTGAGTGATGTCCTTGTAAGATGGATGGATGGATGGATGGAGTTCCCCTTGTGCCGGTTTTAGCCTGAACTGCTGCGTAGGTGCTGCCTGTCATTTCACACAGTTCATGACAGATGCATCCTATGAAACCACATAAAGAGAACAGGCTGCATTTGAACAACCATGCGTTTAGCTAACCAAGGTCATTAAAAAGGTACTGTTGTAGCTACAGGGCTACGTGCAACTATTTACATGTAAATAAACCCTTGGAATTTTAGGTATGATGTTACATATATATTTATGCATATGCACAAATAGAAGATGGAGGGGTGGCATGGTGATTTAACAGACCAGGGATGCTACTTTGTTCAGAAATGGTGAATTCAGACAACGGCCAAGTCAGGAATAAATACCAAAGAATATTTAAGTCCAGGTATCTTATGTAAGCTTCTACCACACGCCAGCTTCTTCACACCATCAGCATACAGGACAGGACTTTCTGAATGAATAACTCTATTTCTATTTTCTTCTGTTTGTCTCACCATTACAACAACACTACAACTATTGAAAAAAAAAGAACTTTAAAAGGATCTGCTGTATTTGGTATTTTTCAGAAATCAATAGTGGGCAGACATTCTTAATTCCTTAACTTATACTTCTGGAAGTTGTTATACAGTATGTACGTGTAGCCTTTTCAAGCTCCAGCTCCAGCCCCAGCTTTATACAATAGTCAGTGAATGCAGAGCTAAGTTTGGAAATGGATTACCACAATCTGACATGAAGCAGAACTGAAATGATAAAGCTGATTGAAGAAGGCAAACTTTTTCTTAGAAAAATATTTTATGAATTCTCCTAGATGTCATCCTTAGCATTAACTAAAACGATTATATGGACAAAATCTTTTTGTACTGCTTTGCTTTTTGCAGATTAATCCTGGCTGATAATGAAAACTAACATCAAGCTAGCTGCAGGTAAAATAAAGTTTGCATGGCCATCATACTGGCATTTCAAAAGCACAGGATGAGTCTGATACTGTGACACTTAAAAGGCAAGAAATCCCACTTAGTTGCTTTACTGTACTTTGTGTCAATCATGCTACTTTGCACACAGCAGAAGTGTTGTCAGGAGTACTGTCTACATCCTGAGTGAAAAACAAAACTCCAAAAGTGCATGTGAGGGACAGAAACTATAGAAATGAGGAAAAAATTCACTTACATTTATCCAAGATGGCTGTCGCTATTACTGTTGAAACTCTGCTATGGGCTGAGGTCACAAGACCCTGTAAGCTAAAATAGAGAAGCTTCAGCTGAGGGTAACTGAAGCTGCAGCACATTAAAATACATTTTAAGGTTATTGGTAATGATTGGAGTTTTAATTTCTTGATCTGTTTTTCCCAAGGCACAAGGAGTGACTTCTACTTTTTGATCATTTTTCAAGCCTAGAGGGAAGAGATTTTCAGTGTCATCCTCTACCTCGCTCTAAGTGTGTATGTCTGTTATAAACAGTACATGATATGAGAGTATGATGGTTTCGTTGGCGTGAGCTTGGAGTTGCCACACTATTCACAAATGGAGAAACCATATGTGATTCATGCAGATTCTCCCAAACAAAACTATAATAGAACCTTTATATAATAACACAACACCACGTACATAGGAAATGTGAATTATATATTAAAAAAGCTAGCTCTAAAATCTTAAAAAAATTATTAAAATGCACCACAGAGCCTTTTTTTTCCTTTCATAAAGGTAACTTTATGTACCTCTGAGGAAGTCTGCTAATTTTTATACCTTAGAAATACCAAAACAACTTTAAAAATTTTTTGTATGCATATGAACACTGTAGTTTGAAAATCTACTGCATCTTAACCTCACAGCATTTAAATCAAGTTTGTGATCTACTAGGCAGTTAGAATCTACTCTTAACCCATTATATAAAGACCCTACTGTTGGCTTCAGTAAGTGGCAAGACACTGAATTTGTCACTAATTTTGGATGAAACATTCTCTCTTCTGGCCCACAAATCACAATGCATTTGGAAGAATTGACATGCAAAATTTGAAAAAAAAAAAAGAATGTAGCGAATAATATCTTGGGAAATTATTGTTAGTGTTCAGAGCAGAAATTTAGAGTAATAGCAGGAAAGTGACTAGTAAAGTTCAGTTGAGAAGAGTGCATGGTTAACAACCCTGCACTTTGTAACCTATACTAAGATTGCACATGATAGCTGCCTATGTAAATATACACTTGCGTACGTTCACATTGAAAAAGACACAGGCAATGTGCAACCCCAAATTTCTGGAACACATCTCATAGTCTTTTCTACATCTGAAATCAACAAAAACAATTCTAAGAACACAAGGAATGTGATGAATCTGAACTACAGAAATCCTGAAACAGCCGAGTAGTAACAAAAGCACATATATAGTATATATTCCATTTATGTGAAAGAATGACAAGTTGCCAAGAAACACAGCAGAGTGGAATCTCTGTTTCTGAGGCAACTTAAAGATTAATTCCCATCATATAATACAGATATTTACTGCATTTCTTGTGCAACCATAACGTGATTTATAATAGATGAGATTGTATAACAGATGGGAACCAAGACACTACCAGGATACTACACCATTTTGATGCATTCAAAGAGAGTGTGCACAGTTAAAACTAGAAAATCCACTGAAACAGTTAAACATAAGAAACATTATTATAAAATCAACTCTATAAGTCATCATACTCCTACTAAATAAAGCAGTTAAACTCATAATTTCAAAGATAAGTAAGGAATGCAACACGATTCTAAGAAAAATGACCATCAGGGAAAAAATAGGCAAAATTTTCCAAAAAAGCAATGACTGCTCTATTTTAGATTTTTAATAGAAGAAGACAGCAAATTTTGTTCAAATTCCTTCCAAAGAATGGGGGAAGTGATGGCTAAAGTGTTTGTGATAGAAGACTAAATAATTTGTCTTTACCAAACCCACTTCAGTGCTTAGGTGACTAGTCTGACGTTTCATGTAGCCCATGTAGAATGAGTATTTCCTAGCCTTGATGCTAAAGCATGGAAGCCACATCACCAGAACACATTATCCCTACTAGAACTAGTTGCTTGCCTGGTTAGTGGGTAGTCAGTTAGTTTTTTATCACCCAATGATAAACACTAGCAAAAAAAAAATAGCAGACTGAAACAGAATTCATTATTTTCTCCCTGAGCAGAGAGCCCTCCATAATGGAATTTAGGCAATCCCAACTGAGTGTATTTGACTATGCAGAGTGTAGTCTAAAATGCTCAATTTAAAGAGGTAAAACTCGACTGACAATAAGCCCAGCTCATTTCATAGGCTGCAATTTATTTAGAAGGGGAAAAAAAAAGAAAAAAAAATGGAAGTGGGAATGGGGGATATCTCTCTACCAAATGCAAAGAATCTGCACTACAATCTATACCTGAAATAGTCATCTGAGACAATCAAAGGATAAAAATAGGCATTTCTGTGGCACAATTCATTAAATCCTAATTAGATGTCTAAATCAGACTGCATAAATTATGTCTTAAAACTGTGTTGACTATGTGTTGACAACAATGTGTTGACTAAAAGTGCCTTGACTATGAATAGTGACAAAAGACTCTTGAGCCTGGACTGTTAAGGTGAAAGGCAGAGACAAGGTGCAACCTTCTATTGTCTGGTGCAATAAAGCCCTCTTCCAAGAGACCAATTATCTAAAGACTTCTCCTTAGTATGCACCTGAAGTAGTCATTTGTATTGTTAAATAGATGTAAAGCCAGACTACTCTGTATTGACATCACACATTCAGACAGCATCACATAGATGCAATGCCCTAAAACTAATTCCAGGCAAACAGCAAAAGTAAAACTGCCAGACATTTCAGTTTTTATTCAGGTATGGGAGGGTAACAAATGAAGAACACTGCTCAAATGCTCAATCATTTTGTTTAATCACCAGATTTATGGACGTACCTATAATACTCTATAGCCTACCTAAACAAACCTACCAACCAAGCAACCCTCAAATTCCCTTCTTTCCCTTCAATTTTCAGGGAGAAACTCTCTGGTGAAACAAACTTAATGAAAATATTACAATCTACACATGCATATGCACACAGAGAGAAACCAGCCAGAGAATCTTAGGTATGAATATTCATATTAAAAAAAACTATTGAAAAAATCAGCATGATGTTTTAGGAAGCCAATCAGTAAGTTGACTGTGATGACAATAGCTATTTAAGCTATTTAATAAAGTTCTCTAAATTATAAAAATATGTAAAATCAGATGTAGATGAAATTTAAAATAATAAAACAAATAAATAATAAAAACGTGTTTTTATTGTGAAATAGCTTATTTTAAATTTTTCCAATACTATATATACCCTTGGACTTTATACAGCTCATAAGATTAGATGTGACAGTAGCATAGGCCTCTTTAGAAATACATATGACAAACTGTTTTGATTTGAGCCTGGC